>SJYT01039392.1:394913-419241 GCA_006410635.1 Cephalophus harveyi | reverse complement strand
GGGGGCCTGTCTGGTTCAGAAGCCCGTGTGCTGGAGCCCCTGGGGGAGATGCTGCTGAGAAGGTTGGTTACAGGCTTCAGGGGTCCAGGAGGGGGAGCCAGGCTAGACATATGGAGATGTGTATAAGAGACAGTCTCTGATCTTCCCTGAGCCTGCCCGGGAGGACATCGGTCTGGGTTCGGATGGCAGGAGCCAGGGCCCCCGACTGTCTGCTTCCTGGCTTTGGTTCAGTGGCGAGCGCCGCGCAGTTCCTGGGCTCTGGAGTCAGAAGCCCAGCCGCCCTTCCAGGAGCTTGGGGGCCGCAGAGGGCAGCGGGTGCCCGTGGAGACGGCTGAGCAGGGTGGCCAGGCAGGAGCGTTTCTTGACCAGGAGCATTCTTGACCGGAGAAGGCCGAGGAGAGGCGGGCAGCGGAGCCCAGTCAGGCTGGGGAGGGGCAGAGTTAGTGCCCACCGGGGTTCAGTGGGGCTGATGAGACCGTGGGCGGCGAGGGGCACGTGCCGCGGAGGCAGCGGAGGGAGGAGTTTTGCTGATAGATCCACGGGGGAAGAGTGGATCGCAGGAACTCAGAGACGCGGTGGGTGGGCAGGGAGAGGTCCCCACGTGGAGCGTCCCCAGACGCTACTCTGGGGGAGGGGGACCCAGGAGCAGCCCCAGCCGCTCCTCTGCAGAGCCCTTCGTTCCAGGGTTCCCGGGGCTCCATCGGTCCACCAGGAGGACACGCCCGGGCCCCAGGGCCCCTCTGGCACTCAGCAACCAGCTCTCACGTCTGAGACCAGTGCTATTGCCTGTCAGCAAGCCAGGCACCTCCGCCCCTCATCTGTGCAAGGCACACCTTCCCCACCTCACAGACAGTCTCCGGTATCAGGCCCGGTCCCCTGAGCACCTACCCCTGCAGACCCAGGCTGGCCTGGGGATGCTCAGGGGCCACCCTCAGGACCCATGGTGTGGGATAATGCAGACGACAGATGGAGGGGGATCTGGGAAGGCTTCCTGGAGGAGGTGGCATCTGCACGGAGTTGAAGAGGAGCAAAACGCCCGTCTCCTGGAGCGCTGGCCGCACTCGGGCCCTTGGCCACCATGGCAGGCGGGTCCAAGCCCCGTGGGGGTGGGAGGAACGGGCACACGGTGGCCCACACCTGCTCACACGCATCCACCAGCAGCTGCGCTTTCAACACACCGAGGGTGGGAGAGTGCTCCTCAGCCAAGAGGGTGACCAGATTGTGGAGCTGAAACAGAGGTTCCGGGGCCGGGAGGCGGGAAAGCGTGTGCAGCAGAGGGCACAGGCCTGGAGAGGCCCCGCGGCGGGAAGCGCCTGCGCTCCGGTACAGCTGAGGCTGGGGGGTGGGAAGTCGGGGCAGAGACGGCTGTCTGGAAAGGCCCCAGTGGGAGATAGCCTGCCCGTCAGAGTCAGGAATTCAGGGGCCACGAGAGCCGTCCAAGGCGCTGTGATGGACACGGGCGCCCCCCACCAGCCTCCCCAGGACTGTGGCCGGTGGGCTTAGGGCTTTGCAGCAGAGGTGCCACGGGCCGGCCTTTCAGGGGCGCTGGGTGGCGCTGGGACCTGCCTCCTGCCGCCTCTCTGCCTTTGCGTCAGGAGGTAACCCTGTACCCGGCCCGGCCCTCCCTGCCCACCTATCCTGCAGTGCCTGAGGCCCCCCCCAGGATGGCTCCCAGCACCCCTGAGGCACATGCTCTGGGCTCAGGGCCCCCGGAGCGGTAGGGACCCCGTGGCAGGCAGCAGCCGCCTGCTCAGAGCACGTGCCTGGAGGGGCTGGCCCCCTCCTCGCCTCAGTCCCCACTTTCCTACTGGGATGACATCCCAGACAAGCTGCTTACATGGGACCCTTGTCTTGGGATCTGCTTCTGGGGATCCCAGCCCAAGAGCCCCTCCTAGCATGCAACAGGTGTGCCAGGTGCTGAGGGCAGGCCGCTGGCACGGAGGCTGGGAGCCCTGGAGAGCCAGGGAGCCCTCCGGACTCTCAGGGGCCCTGTCCTCAGGGCCTGACTGGACTCCCAGAGGGCTTCCGGCCCCACCTGCCGCGTGAGCTCTCCTGGCTGCACCTCCTATCGCTCCAGGGCTCCCATGCTGCCGCCTCCTGGAGGCCTGCCTGGATTGTACTGTCTCTGACACTCCTCCAGCCAGTTGCCTGTTTCTGCCTTTCTTTCCAAGGGCTGAGGTTTGTGCGTCTGCAATCCGAACTTCCCCAGAAGCCTCCCCGCCAGTCCCTTCCCCCGGGCCATCGTTTGTTTCCCTTCCCTCCTCCGCTTCCTGGAGAACACCTGTTCCTTTGTCAGACCCAGGGGAGCATCACCTGTTTCTGGGGAATCCCACAGAAGCGACAGTCCTCCCCGGGGCTCCCGCAGGCACCGGGGCCTCCAGTCAGGGCAGGGACACGTCCCCGCTAGCCTGCTGGCTGGTCTCTCGGTCCCCGAGGGCAGGGCCAGCTCAGAGTCCTCGTGAGCACCATGGGGCCGGGCTCTCACGGTCAGGATGGACGTGGGGTGCCTGCCATTGACCGACAGGCGGGAGTCAGGAAGGGGCAGGTGGACAGGTGGGGTGCTCTCTGCTGATCCGTGGCCACACACTCCTTCTCCGCCCCGAGCAGCAGGTCACTGTGCTGATGGGGTGTCCGCCGGGTGGCCTGCCAACTCTCTGAGAGGTTCGGAACCAGAGGGGCCTCCCTGTCTCCGAGAGGAGAGAAGGACGCCCTGGGGGCAGAGCCCGAGGGGAGAAGGGAGGGGGGAGATGCCTCTGACCTTGACTGAGCAGAAAGCCTAATTAGCCTCAGTCTCTTCTGAGGCTGCACATATGGGATATGGGATTAAAGGGACAAAGGAGGCAAGGACGGGGCGTCTGCAAAAAGAAGGAGATGCCAGTGTGCAGCCAGTGGCCTGGGGGGAGCAGGGCTCTCAGCCCAGGCACCCACCTGGCCATGCTCCCCGCCCCGGGCCCCTGGAATAATCGCCTACCCATTCTCATGTGCACGTGCTCCTCCCACACCCCGGGCTGGACTCACGTGGTCCCCAGCCCACCTCTACCCCACCTGTGCGGGGCAGGGGCCTGAGTTCCTCCAGCTTCCCCCAGCCTCCCCCTGCACCCTCAGGCACCCACACACTGTCTGTTCACCTGGGCTGCTCTGGACCAAGTCACATGGCCCCGGGTGACCCCTGCCTGCTCACCTGTCTGATGGCCTCGTAGACGTGAGCTCGCTGGTCTCCGGGCGGCTCCTCCACAGGGCCCAGTGCAGGGCCTGGCACGGAGCTCGCAGGCGGCGCCCACCTGCCAGGTCAGCTGCAATGAGGGATTCAGCCTGTGTTTGCAGACACAGCCCAGGTGTTAAGAGAAGATGTGATGGAGGGTCTGGTATCAGCACTGAGTAGGCTGGGGGTTGACGGGACATGCGTGTGTATGTGTGTGCGTGTGCCCATGGGCAAGTGCACATGTCTGCACCAGTGCTCTGGGTACATGAGTGTGCCGCGATGTGCGTGCAGGCCACATGTGTGTCCGTGCGCACGCCCTGCGGGCTGCAGGCACACTACACACGTGTCTGTGGACATGCGGTTCTCACAGAGGCGCAAGCAGGCACGGCTCAGCCCCCACGCTTCCCTCCACGGGCGGAGGGCCCGTTGGCCTGAGGGCCCACTGGGGTGACACTCCACCCCCAGAAGGTCTTGGTAGCTCCGACCCCTCAGAGTGTGGTCCTTTGAGCTCCTGCATCCCGGTTGCCTGGATCTCCTCCCTGGCTCAGGGCTTGGGGAGCAGGGTCCTAGAATTTGCATTTTAGTAAGTGGCCCTGAGGAGAAGGCAATGGCACCCCACTCCAGTACTCTTGCCTGGAAAATCCCATGGACAGAGGAGCCTGGTAGGCTGCAGTCCATGGGGTCACGAAGAGTCGGACACTTACTGAGCGACTTCACTTTCTCTTTTCACTTTCATGCATTGGAGAGGGAAGTGGCAACCCATTCCAGTGTTCTTGCCTGGAGAATCCCAGGGACGGTGGAGCCTGGTGGGCTGCCATCTATGGGGTCGCACAGAGTCAGACACGACTGAAGCGACCTAGCAAGCAGAAAGCGACCTGAGCGCCTCTGAGCCTCATAGAGGCTGCCCTCCGATCCTTGTCATTCCCACGGTGTCCCCACTGACTGCACTGGAAGGGAGCGAGGTCATCTCTGCTACGTCAGAGAGCTGCCCCACAGCTGCTTTGACTGATCGGCCCGACGATGTCCCCAAAGCACAAACGTCCTCACGACGAGGGGAGAGAGGGGACCTGTTTCGTGCCTGGCACCGAGGGCGACACTGAGTCCGGGGGAGGTGAGGCAGCCCAGACTCCGAGTGCAGCCCCGCGGGGACCACCTCCGAGCCCCTGGCACGGCTGACCTGGCTCCTCACGTGGCAGTGAGCTCCCCGTCACTGCAGGCATCCACGAAGGGCTCGGACAGCCACCTGTCCAAGTGGTCCTCGGAGCACATTTGGCAGAAGATATGAAGGGCCTTCCAAAGCCAGGCTCCTGGCCCCGAACGGACAGCAGGGGCTGGATTGCCGAGCTTAGACATGCTCTCCGAGTCAGGGTGAGCTCGGTCCTTGGGGAGCCCGGTGGCTCAGACCCGCACTGGAAGCTACAGAGTCCCCGGGGGTCTCCCGTTGACGGCAGCGTCCCCTTCAGGGGTCTGGGGTGCCTGAGCGTCTGTGTTTCCAGCACGCCCCCGGGGGACGCCTGTGTCTCAGGTCCACGGGGTGCACGGGGGTGGGGGGCAGCAGGCCCTGGGTGGCCTTCCCTGGGGTCTTCCAAGTGCACCCTCTCACCGCCCCCTGTAGCACCCCCTCACCTTGGGTAGAATGTGGATCTGCCTGCCAGGCATGGAGGGGCTCCAGGGCCGTGGGGAGGGCCTGACGGGGGGCAGGTAGTGAGTGACCCTGAGCCCCTCCCCTGGCCTCTTCCCCGAGCTGCCCTTGGGGAGTCCGTGGTGCCCAGCCCGGGAGAAGGGTCCGTCCTCCCGCAGAAATCCCAGGATCGTTGGCTGAGAGACCAGGCATTCTGCTCCCTGAAACCCAGGCAGCAGCGACTGGCGCCTGGCCTGACCGCCTTCCCGAGCAGCCCGCTGGGGTCAGCAGGGCAGCCTTCCTGTGGAGCGAGGCTGGGCCCGTGGCCAGTTCCCCTGCTGGTGGCCCTCTGCCCGGAGGCCTGGCGCACACCGTCTTCCTAGAGTTGAAGACGGACACCGTGCAGACGCCAGCCTGCCCGTGGGCCTGGGTTGCCCGGGGCACTGCCATCTCAACCTCGGCCCCGCAGCTGAGCCAGGTTCCGGCTCTGCTCCGGGCCTCGGGCTGCCAGGGGGCACCGGACACGGCGCTGAGCCTGCCCCAGGGCTCCGGCGTCCTGGCCGAACTTTCCCCTGAGTGCAGGGGTACAGCGAGGCCGAGGCTAGACCGCACAGCGTGGGGCTCAGCCCAACCAGGCTTTCCTGGACCCCCGCCCCTGGGGGCTCGTTTACTGCGTGCAGGCAGAGGTGTAACAGCGCGGCGAGGGGCCCGCCACCCCGCCCCTGACATGAACCTGCCGCCTCCCATTAGCTCTCGTGCGGATGGGAGGCAGGTGGGCAGGGCAGGGCTGGGACGGGGTTGTACACAGGCCCTACGGACCCTTCCCCCAAGAACATTCAGATCAGAAAAGGGAGCCTGGACAGGTAAGAGTCTGGGGGCTCCAGAAGGGTGTACTGGGGTGAACATGTCTCCGCAAATTCACGTCTACTTGGAACCTCCCAATGAAACCTCACCTGGAAATAGTGTCTTTGCAGACATAATTAGTTATGCTGAAGTCGGTCCTCATCCCATAATGCCAATCAACCCTGAATATTCACTGGAAGGACTGATGAAGCGGAAGCTCCAATCCTTTGGCCTACTCATTGGAAAAGACCCTGATGCTGGGAAAGATTGAGGGCAGGAGGAGAAGGGTGTGATGGAGTGTGAGATGGTTGATTGGCATCACCGACTCGACGGGCATGACTTAGAGCAAACTCTGGGAGATAGTGAAGGACAGGGAAGCCTGGTGTGCTGCAGTCCATGGGGTCACAAACAGTCAGACACAACAACACTAATCTCACACGACTGATGTACCTATAGGAAGAGGAGAGACACACAGAGGAGAAGCCGTGTGAAGACGGGGGCAGAGACCAAGTGAGGCAGTCAGGCGCCAAGGAATGCGAGCATTTCTGCAGCTGATGGAAGCCGAGACACGCACGGGCGTGGTCTTCCTGAGGGCTCCCAGAGGCAGCCCGGCCCTGTGGACGCCTGGGTTGCAGACCTCTGGCCCCCAGAGCTGCGAGAGGGCCCACTTCTGCTGCTTGAAGCCCCCAGTTGGTGGTACTTTGTTACAACAGTCCAGGAAGCGATCCAGCGGGGCCCTGATTGATCCAGGGTAGCCAGTCAGGAGTCCCGTGGCTTTTATGTTCCGTCAAACCAAACCTTTTGTGATTGAGTTGGGTTTTCCCCCGGACCCATGGGTCAGCCAGGAAGGCGGGAGGACCGTGGTTTCCACCTTCAGACGCTGGTGTAGCTGCAGACAGCCTCCGAGGGGGCGGGTGGCTGGGGCAGGGGAGGGGGAGACGGCTGGGAGGGGGCAGCGGGCTCGGCCTCTCCCATCTCCGGTCCCCCGGCCGCAAAACGGAGCTGTCGTGACAGAGGCTGACAGTAGCGTCCCGCACAAGGCCACCACTCCTGAAACACTTGCCCTTGTTTGTTGCTGTTTTTGAACAAGGAAGAGTTTATAAAGCCTTTGAGCCAGTACCCGGCCAGCAGTCGTCATGTGATGAACGGCCCTGGACACGCGCTCAGTAACTGGGTGCTGAAGGCAGCTTCTGCTCACCACTCTAGCCAGGAACCCGAAAGCTGGTAGCGAAACGTCAGGTGCTAGGTTCCACCCTTGAGACAGGTAGGGGCCCCCTGTGCAGTCCTGGGGTGCGTGGGATGAAGCTGGTTCTGCTGCATCAGCCCAGCGCCTGTGTTCCAGATCCCATTGCTGAGATTTGCTTGTGCAAAGCAAGAGTCGCGTCATTCCGGCTCACGGCTCTGTGGGTCAGGAATGCCGACGAGGGTCTACCAGTGGCCTTTCTGAGGTCACGTGGCCCTCGCCTGTGGGGTGGTCGGGCTGGAAGGTCCCAGGTGGTGGCACCCGGGTCTGGCTCCTTGGCTGGGATGACTGGAAGGCTGGGCTCGCTGGGGTGGCGGCCAGAACCTCCATGCATGGCCGGGCCAGGAAGCTGGACTTGCACTGGGAGGGTTAGGACCCTCCGCAAATCCACTTGCCCATTCAGTCATTCAGTAGGTAGTGTGCGTCTGCCCAACGCCAGGCCCTGTGCGGGCGGGGGTGGGGGAGGCTGGGATCCATCAGCCATCGAGGCAAATAAGAGAAGGTGAAATGTTGCAGGGTGACTGGCAAAATTTTAGATGCCGCATCTTAAGGCTGTGTGTGGGTAAAACCTGGGGCAAGTGAGGGAACCAGGTGGGATCTCGGGGAGGAACATCAGAGGCAGAGGACACAGAGCGTGCGAAGGTCCTGAGGCGGGCGTGGGCCTGGCAGGGGAAAGAGTTGCCAAGCGCTGCGTGCAGGGGCAGCGTGGAAGGGGAGAGGCCCGGGAAGAGGCGCTCCGGGGGGCGGGGCGCTGTGGGCCAGCCCTGGAGGACACAGGAAGGACTCACTGCGGGGTGGGCGTGCGGGGGGGCCTGGGTGCAGATGTAACAGGATCTGGTGAGAATTTGCCAGGATCCTTCCGGAGGCTCTGTCGAAAGGGACTGCGGGGCCAAGAGAGAGCAGCAAGGGCCCGATCCAGCCGTCCAGGCCAGACAACAGCGGGCAACGCAGGGGGACCGCGGTGGGGGAGGGGCAGCTGGGAGGTCGGCTGTGTCCGGACCTGGGGCAGGGGACAGAGCCGACGTCCACCCATCCTGTGCAGTCCTGGGGTGCGTGGGATGAAGCTGGTTCTGCTGCATCAGCCCAGCGCCTGTGTCCCAGATCCCATTGCTGAGATTTGCTTGTGCAAAGCAAGAGTCGCGTCATTCCGGCTCACGGCTCTGTGGGTCAGGAATGCCGACGAGGGTCTACCAGTGGCCTTTCTGAGGTCACGTGGCCCTCGCCTGTGGGGTGGTCGGGCTGGAAGGTCCCAGGTGGTGGCACCCGGGTCTGGCTCCTTGGCTGGGATGACTGGAAGGCTGGGCTCGCTGGGGTGGCGGCCAGAACCTCCATGCATGGCCGGGCCAGGAAGCTGGACTTGCACTGGGAGGGTTAGGACCCTCCGCAAATCCACTTGCCCATTCAGTCATTCAGTAGGTAGTGTGCGTCTGCCCAACGCCAGGCCCTGTGCGGGCGGGGGTGGGGGAGGCTGGGATCCATCAGCCATCGAGGCAAATAAGAGAAGGTGAAATGTTGCAGGGTGACTGGCAAAATTTTAGATGCCGCATCTTAAGGCTGTGTGTGGGTAAAACCTGGGGCAAGTGAGGGAACCAGGTGGGATCTCGGGGAGGAACATCAGAGGCAGAGGACACAGAGCGTGCGAAGGTCCTGAGGCGGGCGTGGGCCTGGCAGGGGAAAGAGTTGCCAAGCGCTGCGTGCAGGGGCAGCGTGGAAGGGGAGAGGCCCGGGAAGAGGCGCTCCGGGGGGCGGGGCGCTGTGGGCCAGCCCTGGAGGACACAGGAAGGACTCACTGCGGGGTGGGCGTGCGGGGGGGCCTGGGTGCAGATGTAACAGGATCTGGTGAGAATTTGCCAGGATCCTTCCGGAGGCTCTGTCGAAAGGGACTGCGGGGCCAAGAGAGAGCAGCAAGGGCCCGATCCAGCCGTCCAGGCCAGACAACAGCGGGCAACGCAGGGGGACCGCGGTGGGGGAGGGGCAGCTGGGAGGTCGGCTGTGTCCGGACCTGGGGCAGGGGACAGAGCCGACGTCCACCCAGGGCTGGCAGAATGCAGCCCCTGCAGGTGACAGGAACGGGCGGAGCAGCAGTGGGAAGGAGAGATGGGGGCCCCGGGGGGCCTGTCTGGTTCAGAAGCCCGTGTGCTGGAGCCCCTGGGGGAGATGCTGCTGAGAAGGTTGGTTACAGGCTTCAGGGGTCCAGGAGGGGGAGCCAGGCTAGACATATGGTTCACAGTGCACTGCGAGGCCCTGGGCCTGAGAGAGGGTACATGGGACAGAGGGCACCAGTGCGAGAGTCCAGGAGCCCCGATGCGGAGAGGACAGGAGGGGAGAGGCAAGGCACCCAGAACAGGGTCTGGGGAAGCAGGGGTGAGGAGGGGTGCAGGGCGCCCCCCTGGAAGCCAGGTGGGAAAGCCCCCCAAGAAGGAGGGAGACATCAGTCAACCCAGAGACGAGCTGATGGAACCAATCAGGCAGAACCCATGTGCAGGGACCCCATGGAACAGGCCAGACGGGGTCCTCTAAGGGGGTCCCCTCTTAGGGGATGCGTGGGAGGGCAAGGCTAAGCCAGCTGAGGCCAGACCACCAGGAATGGACGCTGAGGGGAGCCAGGGCCCCACAGGCTTGCTGGGGAGGAGCCAGCTCTGAGTGTCACCTCAGGACCTCTCCCCCAGGCCGGGCCCTCCCCCTCCCCTGCCTGCGCCGAACTCCCTACGGACGCGCCAGGGCCGAGCGAAGGACAGAGCTGCTGACCTCCCCTCCCGGTGCGTCTGGGGGACCCTGATGCCTGGGGACAGGGAGACCCCAGAACAGAGCTGGGTCTGCAGTTTTCACCCCAGCCCCGCCTGGACTTGAGCCCCGAGCACCATGGGAAGAGCCAGCAGCGCCTGAAACTTGCCAAGGAGCGCCTCGGCTGGGGAGGAGGGTGCTCCAGGGAGTGGCTGCTCACGTGTGTGTGCCTGCACGTGTGCACTCATGCATAGACACACACACGTGTGCCTGCACACGTGCACTTGTGCATGTATGTATACACATGTGTGTCACGCATGGATGCACACACGTGTGTGACTGCACACGTGCACTTGTGCATGTATATACACACATGTGTCTGCACACATGTGCTCATGCATGTATGCACACACACATGCACTTACGGTTGCATGCCCACACATGTGTGCCTGCACGTGTGCCTAGCACGCATGCACATGCATGTGCATGTTTGCATGAGCTCGTGCATATATTAATGCACACATGTGCTTGCATATGTCTGCTCGCGCATGTGTGCACACACATGTGCATGATGCATGTATACAAGCCCACACGTGTGCATTGTGTGCTCATGTGTATGCATGCACACGTGTACAAGTGTGCAGCCATGCATGTATGTGTGCACACGTGTGCTTTCACACATATGCTCGTGAATGCATGTGTATGCGTGTGGCTGCATGCTCCCACGAGTGCAGGGGTGATAGGAGAATAAAGGTGATGTCCTCCTGTCTCCCACGTGTCCAGCTTTTCCGTAAGCAGTGATGTCCTCTGAGGAGGCCGTTTGACTCTGAGCACTGGCAGGGGAAGGGGTCTGTTTGCAAACGGGCATTAAAGACCAGACTCAGACAAGATAACACAGCAAGCTAAGAGACCACTGGGCCCGCAGGAGCCTGGGAGTCAGGGTGTAGCACAGGGCTGGGTGGGGGTGCCGGCCCGAGAATGGAGGTGCAGGCTGGGGCCCCGCTCTTAGCCACGGGCCCACAAGGCTGAGTGGGCAGGTGGAGTGAGATCCTGGGTGCTGGCCAGGATGAGGGGACTTGTCGACAGTCTCCTGGGGTGACTTGGGGTGAGGAGAGCTGTCCAGGAAGATGGGCTGCCTTCCCTGGCTGTCGGCTGCACCCAGGCCCGAGGGTCTGCCCCTCTGCAGAGCTGCCGGGGGTGGGGGCTCAGCGCCTGCCTGAAGCCCGCAGGCCTGCTCCCTCCGTGTGGGGGGCGGTAATTAGCACTGCTGTCAGGCGGCTTCCTCGCCAGCCTTCCAGTCACTTAAAAATAGCTTGCACAGAGTGAGTCACCTGATCTCCACGGCGGAGACGCTGGCTGGTCTGACTGCATCCCTGGACCCGAGGGGGTGGGGTCTCCATGAGCAGAGCTCGCCACCGCCCACTGCCCACTCCAGGAACCTGCTGCTGTCCACACCCTGCCCTTCGCCCAGCACCAGAGAGGGGCGCGAGTGGCCCCCATGGCCCACACAGGACACCTTCCACCGTCCGCCGAGCCGCGGTATCCCGGGTTTCGTTCCGCAGCCATTGATGATGTCACGGTCTCCATTTAGCTGATGAAGTTAACGCGTGATTCAGAACCAGGCGTGGGGGACTCAAGTCTGATTCCAGAGCGGGATCCTTGGTGACAAAGTCAGCCGGTGGGCTGGACAGAGTACACGTGACGGACACAAGGTACCCCTCTCCACCCACGCGACTTCAGAGTGACCCAACGCAACGCTCCATGCTAGGGTCTGTCTGCGTCCCCCTGAAATTCATCTGCTGAATTCTCACCCTCCAGTGATGGTGTCAGGAGGGGGGCCTTCGGGAGGTGATTGGGTCATGAGTGTGGCACCCCAAGAAAGGGATCAGGGCTCTTAGAAAAGAGACCCCAGACCTGTAAATCAGTGAACTTGGAACTCTGCCTTTCACCACAAGTAAAAATAAACTCAGAGTGCCCTGAAGACTTAAACGTAAGACATGACACCATAAAACTCCTGGAAGACAGCAAAAGAAAAACACTCTTTGACGTAAGTTGTACCAAAGTTTTCTTATGTCTGTCAACCAAGCAAAAGAAACAAAAGCAAAAAATTAACAAATGGGATATGCTCAAACTTTAAAACTTTTGCACAGCAGAGGAAACCATAGACAAAACAAAAAGACAATCTACTGAATGGGAGAAAATATTTAGAAATGATGTGACCAATAAAGGTTTAATTTCTGAGTTATATAAATAGCTCACACTACAATATTTTATAAAAACAACCCAAACAAACAAACAACCCGGTCAAAAATGGGCAGAAGACCTAAGCTGACATTTCTCCAAAGAAGACGTACCAATGGCCAATACACACATGAAAAGATGCTCAACGTCACTAATTATTCAGTTCAGCTCAGTTCAGTTGCTCAGTCATGTCCAGCTCTTTGCGACCTCATAAACCGCAGCACGCCAGGCCTCTCTGTCCATCACCAACTCCCGGAGTTCACCCAAACCCATGTCCATTGAGTCAGTGATGTCACCCAACCATCTCATCCTTTGTTGCCGCTTCTCCTCCCCCCTTCAATTTTTCCCAGCATCAGGGTCTTTTCACATGAGTCAGTTCTTCACATCAGGTGGCCAAAGTATTGGAGTTTCAACTTGAGCATCAGTCCTTCCAATGAATATTCAGGACTGATTTCCTTCAGGATGGACTGGTTGGATCTCCTTGCAGTTCAAGGGACTCACAAGAGTCTTCTTCAACACCACAGTTCAAAAGCATCAATTTTTCGGTACTCAGCGTTCTTTATGGTCCAACTCTCATATCCATACATGACTACTGGAAAAACCATAGCTTTGACTAGACGGACCTTTGCTGGCAAAGTAATGTCTCTGCTTTTTAATAAGCTGTCTAGGTTAGTCATAACTTTTCTTCCAAAGAGCAAGTATCTTTTAATTTCATGGTTGCAGTCACCATCTACAGTGATTTTGGGAGCCCCCCAAAATAAAGTCTGTCACTGTTTCCACTGTTTCCCCATTTATTTGCCATGAAATGATGGGAACAGATGCCATGATCTTAGTTTTCTGAACGTTGACTTTTAAGCCAACATTTTCACTCTCCTCTTTCACTTTCATCGAGAGGCTCTTTAGTTCTTCTTCGCTTTCTGCCATAAGGGTGGAGTAATGTGCATATCTGAGGTTATTGATATTTCTCCCAGCAATCTTGATTCCAGCTTGTGCTTCATCCAGCCCAGCGTTTCTCATGTTGTACTCTGCATAGAAGTTAAATAAGCAGGGTGACAGTATACAGCCTTGACGTACTCCTTTCCCAATTTGGAACCAGTCTGTTGTTCCATGTCCTGTTTTAACTATTGCTTCTTGATCTACATACAGATTTCTCAAGAGGCAGGTCAGGTGGTCTGGTATTCCCATCTCTTGAAGAATTTTCCACAGTTTGTTGTGATTCACACAGTCAAAGCCTTTGGCATAGTCAATAAAGCAGAAGTAGATGTTTTTCTGGAACTCTTTTGCTTTTTTGATGATCCAACGGATAAGAAATGCGAGTCAAAACTAAAATGAGATACTACCTCACACAGGTCAGGAAGGCCATCATTAAAAAGTCTCTTAATAGTAAATGCTGGGGCGGGTATGGAGAAGGGGAAACCCTCCTACAGTGTTGATGAGAATGTGAATTGGTGCAGACATGATGGAAAACTGTATGGAGGTTCCTTAAAAAACTGAAAGTAGCGCCCCTATATGACCCAGCGACCCCATCCCTGGGCGCAGATCCGGAGAAAACCATATTGGAGAAGATGCGCACATCCCTATACTCACAGCAGCACTGTTCACATGAGCCACGACGGGGAAGCAGCCTGGATGTCCATCGACAGGGGAACGGACAGGGAAGCTGCGGCGTGTCTGCACAGTGGACGGCCACTCAGCCATTTAAAAGTTCGCACCAAGGTGAATGGACCTAGAAAGGACCACACTAGGTGAAATAAGTCAGAGAAAAACAAACATCATATGATGTTAATATGGGAAATATTTTTAAAAATGCACGCAAATGACTTATTTACAGAACAGAAATAGGTTCACAGAAATAGAAGAGAAACTTATGACTATCAAAGGGGAACGGGTGGGGAATAAATAAGGTGTTTGGGATTAAAAGATCCACACAATACAGTCTGTCTGCCATTCTCAAATAATGCTCCTATAATCAGAAAACAGAAAAGGATGCAACAGACCATTCAAAACTGACTTTGAGCCCTGAAGACATATACTTTAAGAATGACTCAAATAAATACCATCTAAGGTAAAAAAGGATACATGCCACTCTACATAAAATAAATAGACAAGGATGTACTATATAGCGCAGTGAACCACATTCAATATCTAGCGTGTGTGTGAGAGTGTGTGCGTGCGCTCATGTGTGTGTGTGTGTGTGCGCGCGCGCGCGTGTGTGTGCACGTGTGTGTGTGTGTGCGTGCACGCACGCGTGTGTGCACATGTGTGTGTGCACGCGCGCGTGTGTGAGTGTGAGTGTGTGCATGTGTGTGAGTGTGTGTGCGTGCACGCGCGTGTGTGCACGTGTGTGTGCACGTGTGTGTGTGCACGTGTGTGTGTGAGTGTGTGTGTGCACGTGCGCGTGTGTGAGTGTGTGTGCGCGCACACACGCGTGTGTGCACGTGTGTGTGCGCGCGCGCGTGTGTGAGTGTGAGTGTGCGCGCGCGTGCGTGTGAGTGTGTGTGTGTGCGTGCGTGTGTGTGCACACGTGTGTGTGAGTGTGTGTGTGTGTGAGTATGTGTGAGTGCGCGCGCGCACGTGTGTGAGTGTGTGCGTGTGCGTGCGTGTGTGTGCACGTGTGTGTGTGAGTGTGTGTGCGCGCGTGTGTGTGCACGTGTGTGTGTGAGTGTGTGTGCGCGCGCGTGTGTGAGTGTGTGTGTGTGCGTGCGTGTGTGTGAGTGTGTGTGCGCGCGCGCGTGTGTGCACGCGCACGTGTGTGAGTGTGAGTGTGTGCGCGCATGTGTGTGAGTGTGTGTGTGTGCACACGTGTGTGTGAGTGTGTGTGTGTGTGAGTGTGTGTGTGCGCATGCACCAGTCACTCAGTCATGTCTAACTCTTTGTGGCCTCATGGACTGTAGCCCAACAGGCTCCTCTCTCCATGGAATTCTCCAGTCAAAAATACTGGCGTAGGTTGCCATTTCTTCCTGCAGAGGATCTTCCTGACCCAGAGATGGAACCCAGGTCTCCTGTATTGCATGCAGATTCTTTACTGTCTGAGCCCCCAGGGAAGCCCTAATATCTAGTACTAACCTGTAATGGACTGGTTGGATCTCCTTGCAGTCCAAGGGACTCTCAAGAGTCTTCTCCAACACCACCGTTCAAAAGCATCAATTCCTTGGTGCTCAGCTTTCTTCACAGTCCAACTC
This sequence comes from Cephalophus harveyi, assembly GCA_006410635.1. Taxonomy (NCBI): domain Eukaryota; kingdom Metazoa; phylum Chordata; class Mammalia; order Artiodactyla; family Bovidae; genus Cephalophus; species Cephalophus harveyi. The sequence continues at coordinate 404,185 of SJYT01039392.1, read as the reverse complement.
TCACATCCATACATGACCACAGGAAAAACCATAGCCTTGACTAGACGGACCTTTGTTCGCAAAGTAATGTCTCTGCTTTTGAATATACTATCTAGGTTGGTCATAAGTTTTCTTCCAAGGAGTAAGCATCTTTTAATTTCATGGCTGCAATCACCATCTTCAGTGATTTTGGAGCCCCCCAAAATAAAGTCTGATGCTATTTCCACTGTTTCCCTATCTATTTCCCATGAAGTGATGGGACCAGATGCCATGATCTTCATTTTCTGAAAGTTGAGCTTTAAGCCAACTTTTTCACTCTCCACTTTCACTTTCATCAAGAGGCTTTTTAGTTCCTCTTCACTTTCTGCCATAAAGGTGGTGTCATCTGCATACCTGAGGTTATTGATATTTCTCCCGGCAATCTTGATTCCAGCTTGTGCTTCTTCCAGCCCAGCATTTCTCATGATGTACTCTAAGTTAAATAAGCATGGTGACAATATACAGCCTTGACATACTCCTTTTCCTATTTGGAACCAGTCTGTTGTTCCATGTCCTGTTCTAACTGTGGCTTCCTGACCTGCATACAGATTTCTCAAGAGGCAGGTCAGGTGGTCTGGTGTTCCCATCTTTTGAAGAATTTTCCACAGTTTATTGTGATCCACACAGTCAAAGGCTTTGGCATAGTCAATAAAGCAGAAATAGATGTCTTTCTGGAACTCTCTTGTTTTTTTCCATGATCCAGCGGATGTTGGCAATTTGTTCTCTGGTTCCTCTGCCTTTTCTAAAACCAGCTTGAACATCTGGAAGTTCACGGTTCACATATCGCTGAAGCCTGGCTTGGAGAATTTTGAGCATTACTTTACTAGCATGTGAGATGAGTGCCATTGTACCATAGTCTGAGCATTTTTGGCATTGCCTTTCTTTGGGATTGGAATGAAAACTGACTTTTTCCAGTCCTGTGGTCATTGCTGAGTTTTCCAAGTTTGCTGGCATATTGAGTGTAGCACTTTCACAGCATCATCTTCCAGGATTTGAAATAGCTCTACTGGAATTCCATCATCTCCACTAGCTTTGTTTGTAGTGATGCTTTCTAAGGTCCACTTGACTTCACATTCCAGGATGTCTGGCTGTAGGTGAGTGATCACACCATCGTGATTATCTTGGTCGTGAAGATATTTTTTGTACACAGTTCTTCTGTGTATTCTTGCTGCCTCTTCTTAATATAGGGAAGTCCTAATCAGATCTTTGCTCCAAATCAATAACCTTGCAAGTGCTGCTCTTCACTCTCAGAAGAGTTCCCCGAGCCCTTGGTGGAAGCCAGCGGCCCCCCACAGCCTGTCCCACCACTGCCTCGAGCTCCTGCCCTGGGCGACATCACTGCTGGGGCACCGACTTCTGGAAACACTCCCCCTTTGGCCTGAACCGACAGCCTTGGTCCCCTGGCCGCTCCTGATGAGCGCATCCTCCTGTGGACATCTCCGAAGTGGGAAACCCTGTGGGAAGACCCCACTGGGCTACCCCAGCCCCGGACTGCAACCCGAGGGGGGCGGCGTGCAGAGCCTGAGGTCACCCACCTGCCCACCTTCTCAGACATCCCTCGGCATGGGCCCTGGATGGCCTGTCAATGCAGGGCCTGGGTCCTGACAATGCTCCATAAAGGACACCCCCACAGCGGACCTGAGACACCCTCCTTGTGTTCCCAGCCTGGGCTCTGTGCATCAGACCCGTGGCTTGCTCTATCTTCTCAAGCAGAGGGTACCAACATCCCCCCACCATCCCACTGTCAGGGAAGCGGAGCCTTACCTGGGCCACAGCAAGAAAGCCGCTAGCCAGGGGCTGACCCGTGTCTAGGGACCCGATGCAGGCCTCTCCCCTGGTTCCTGACCATCTGCCAGCCCTGTGTCAGCCCTGTGTCAGCTGAGCAGGCTTCATGGGGTCCTGATGGTGCTGGGCACACTCTGCAGATGGCGGCAGAGAAGACAGCAAGCTGGGAGGTGGCCCTATCCATGGGGAGGACCCCGCTGCCTGAGGCCCAACCCCTGACTCAGGACATCCCCGAGTCAGCCCCGCCCACTGCTCAGTCGTCCCTGGAGTGAGCATCTCCTGGACACCTGGCCCCCTCTGGGGAACCAGGGACACAGAGGGGGTTGGTGAGCATCCCTCCCAGTAAGGCCCAGAGAGAGCGAGACAGGCTGGGGCCTGACTGGGGCAATCGGGGAGGCCTGCTGGAGGAGGCGCTGGAGGAGTGTGGAAGGGGAGCACAGTTAGGGAGGATCTCACCGTTAGGGAGGACCGCCAGGAGGAGTAAGCAGTGAGCTCACTCAGGCCCGGAGCCTTGTCCTCACAGCAGAACAGGTGCTCACAGGCCCTCTGGGCACCGCGCAGGCCTCGCGCTCCATGCTCACTCGACCCCCCGCAGTGACCCTGTGGGGCACTCGCTACCAGGAGCCCCATCTTCCAGAGGAGGTTTCTCCAGGTCCCACAGCTGGGAGGGGCTGAGTGGAGACCTAGATGATGGAGACAGAGGGCACCGGCAAGGCGGGCGGGCCAGCGCGGGCGGGAGAACCCCACCCCTGGGGCGGGCATGATGGCAGGACTGGCCCCACCCAGAGCCTCCTGGAGGGCCAGCCCTGCCCCAAGCCCCCGCCTCCACACACAGACCTGACCGTGCCCGTCCCTCTCCTCCCTTCTCACACCTGCCACGCCTTGACTGACCGCTGCAGTCTCTGCCCCAGGGCCTCTGCACCTGCCCTCCGTCTGCCTGGCGCACCCCCTGAGACGCCACCATAGCTCACCATCTCTCCTTTAGCCTCTGCTCCCTCTACAGCCGGGCGCTGTTTCCCCCTTAGCACATGGCCCCTCCCAGCACTGCCCTTTGCGGGTTTACGGTCAGCCCCTCCAGCTGCCGGGGAGGCTCCAGGGCACAGGCAGGCGTTTGGCCCTTTGTTTCCTCCTGGACAGGATGCACAGACACAGCATACACTCAAAACACATCTGTGGAACGAACCCTCCCGTCCCTCCTCTTGGCTGCTTCCCGGGGTCTTGCTAGAGACTCGCAAACCCAGTGACATTTCCCTTCACGTTTGAAATCTACATCAAGGATAAATCTCCAGGATTACAACAAGATCAGTAAACTTCATTGTCAAGGACCCAGATTAAAATTTAAACAGAAAGGCACTGTTTATCCAGCCCAGGAAAACATTTATGCAAACGTGCTTATATAACCCATCAAAACTCCCAGAAAAGCCGCCTGGGTGGTCACGTTCATATTTCTCACGCGGAGAGCGGCATATGCGAAACCCACTTAAACCCGCTCTGAACCTCGTCTCTTACGGCTTTCCCCCTTAGAAACATGTTCGTTCTTTGTCTCCTCGCTAAGCGGCTGGAGCTTTGGAGATTCCAAAATGAAATGAGGCTGTCACAGGGGGTGGTTGTGATAAACACTCTTCTTTCATTGCTCAGAGACTTGGACGCTTTGGGCTCCATGGGGTGGGGACACGGGGTCCCCAGAGGTCAGTCCGACCAGTCAGTAACCTCTGCAGGGTGCACGGGGGCCTCCCACGGGCCCGCGGCTGAGCCGCACATCCAGGGGGCTGAGCTCGGTCCCTGCCCACAGCACTCGGAGCCTCCTCGGCTCTTCGGCTCTTCCGTTAGAAGCTTCTGTTCTCGAAATAGCATGTGACTGACAATTTCTTCCTCCAGGTTGGAAAATAGTTAAATGAAAGAGACATTCTCAGAAAACCCACGTGTGTGAGCTGGGGACTGGTGATTCAAACCCTGGAAGAGAAAGTATTCTGATTTTTTAAGGGATGGGATCTGTATTTTCTTTCTTTTTCCCTGGTATTTTTGAGAGAGGTGATGAAAAATCGCTGAATTTTTTAAACCTGAAGTTCTTTTAAAGATGTACATCACTCTGTGTGACAAATTGCTTCGGCTGGTTGTGTCGGGATTTATTTGGGTGGGGGGGAGTGCAATTTTTGGAAGCATGAATCCTGTGTCTTCTTGCTCTCTCGTTAGTGCCTCCCTGCTGGCAGAGCCTCTTGATGAAAGTGAAAGAGGAGCACGAAAACGTTCAGAAAACGAAGATCATGGCATCCGGTCCCATCACTTCATGGCAAATAGATGGGGAAACAGTGGAAACAGTGTCAGACTTTATTTTCTTGGGCTCCAAAATCACTGCAGATGGTGATTGCAGCCATGAAATTAAAAGACGCTTACTCCTTGGAAGGAAAGTTATGACCAACCTAGATAGCATATAGAAAAGAAGAGACATTACTGTGCCAACAAAGGTCCATCTAGTCAAGGCTATGGTTTTTCCTGTGGTCATGTATGGATGTGAGAGTTGGACTGTGAAGAGAGCTGAGCACCGAGGAATTGATGCTTTTGAACTGTGGTGTTGGAGAAGACTCTTGAGAGTCCCTTGAACTGCAAGGAGATCCAACCAGTCCATTCTAAAGGAGATCAGTCCTGGGTGTTCTTTGGAAGGACTGATGCTGAAGCTGAAACTCCAGTACTTTGGCCACCTCATGCAAAGAGCTGACTCGTTGGAAAAGACTCTGATGCTGGGAGGGATTGGGGGCAGGAGGAGAAGGGGACAACAGAGGATGAGATGGCTGGATGGCATCACCAACTTGATGGACGTGAGTCTGAGTGAACTCCGGGAGATGGTGATGGACAGGGAGGCCTGGTGTGCTGCGATTCATGGGGTCGCAAAGAGTCGGACACGACTGAGCGGCTGAACTGAGCTGAACTGAAGGTGAGGGTGATTAGACAGAAACTTCGGCCTTCGGTTATAAAAACAGGAGCAGGGCATCCAGAATAAAGGAAGGGATGGTTCTGTGGCGTCCTGGATGGGTCTCACATCCTTGGCAGTGTTACGGCTAGTGGTGGGCCCCTTTGGGTAGTCTGGGTCTTGGCAGGTTAGAGTGGGCTTGTGAGCAGTGAGCAGGTTGGAAAGGGGGCCTGAGACTGGATCTTCGGAGGAAGGCACGCAGGAGTCGGGGCTGTTCTCTGGGAGAGAGGGCTGCGGGGGTCGCTACTACCTGACTTCCAAAGGGCTGTCGGGGCGCTCGGATCGGTGGCGGGCAGCCCTGAGGCAGAGCCAGGGCCGCCGGGGGCACCTTGCTTACCCGCTGCTGCGTGGCAGCCGGCCCCCAACCACCGGCTTGTCTCCCGCGGCTCTGCGGTTGGTGGGGTCAGCCACGAGGCTCTCGCTTGGGTCTCTCAAGTGGTTGTTGGGGGTCGTCAGCTGGGCTGGATGGCCAGGCCGGCCCCTCGCGCGGCTGGCAGCTGCGGCTGGCAGAGGATGGGGGTCAGCCGGGGCTGCTGACCACGAGGTGGCCGCCTCTCCCCGTGGCTGGGGTTTCTCCTGGGATGGCGCCAGGGTTCTGAGAGCAAGGGCTCCACAATGTCAGGTGGGCAGCGCCTGGCTCCGTAGGACCCAGCTTGGAGGCCCCAGGAAGTCACCCTCACCCCATTCCTCCGGGCTAGTGGGCACCTGGGCAGCGTGGAAGGAAGGGAGAAGAACGTGGTAATGGACAGGGGCATGGACGTGCCGACACCAGCTTTCACGACGATGGTCTCCAAGAGGGAACCCGGGGAGGGGTCCTCAACCCAGGCCCGAGGCCGACCTGCCATCTGTACCAGCCTGTCGGCCACGCAGCAGACCCCAGACCAGCGGCGTCATCAGCAGGAACTCGTGCTCCTCACAGTCCCGGGGGCGGACGTCCAAGCTGGGGGTGAGCGCTTGCTCCTCCCGAGGCCTCTCCCCTCAGCCACAGACGGCCGTCTGCCCCCTGCATGTCCCTGTCCTGACCTCCGATTGTCGGGACACCAGTCGGCTGTGCTAGGGCCACCCCAACTACCCCCTTTTACCATCCTCCCCGCTTTAAAGGCCCTCTCTCAAGTACAGTCTCATTCCGGGGTTCAGGGCTCCAACCTATGGGTCCGGGGAGTGATGCGAATCGGCGCACACACCAGGGGGACAGGAAAAAATGAGGCCACATCTCGGAGGCCCAGAAAACATCCGTCAGGAGGTGCGAGGTGGAGGGCGGACCAGAACAGGTCCCAGGAGGCTCCAAGGAGGTGTGGTCCGAGTGGAAGCTGAGCCCAGCTGGCTGGCCGAGCGGAAAGCGGGGTGCTCAGGAAAGTCTCCCCCCGCCCCCGTCCAGCTCTGCAGAGCAGCAAGGCTACAGGAGGCAGGCCCAGCCTGAGTGGAAGTGCAGGACCTTCTCTCAAAAGGCCTTGAGGAAGGCCGGAGCCTTGAAGGAATTATGCTAAGTGGAATAAGTCAGACGGAAAAAGACAAATCCTGCAACATTTCAGTCACATTTGGAGTCTAAAAAAATAAAACAATCAAACCAACAAAAACAAGATAAATTTCAGTCACATTTGGAATCTAAAAAAATAAACAAACAAACCGACAAAAAATAAATGAACAAATCAAAGCAAACATGCGGATAGAGAGCAGAGCAGTGGTTGCCCAAGGGAAGGGCTCGGGGAAGCAGAGTGGGCGCAGGGGTCAGCTGCACGCATGGTGACAGACGGAGCTATTCTTAGTGGTAGGAAAACTGTCCTGAACATCTGGAAGTTCTCAGTGTGTATACTGCTGGAGCCTGGCTTGAAGCATCTTGAGCATTACTTTGCTAGCGTGTGAGATGAGTGCAACTGTACGATAGTTTGGACATTCTTTGGCATTGCCCTTCTTTGGGACTGGAATGAAAACTGACCTTTTCCAGTCCTGTGGCCACTGCTGAGTTTTCCAAATTTGCTGACATATTGAGTGCAGCACTTTCACAGCATCATCTTTTAGGACTTTAAATAGCTCAGCTGGAATTCCATCACTTTCAATAGCTTTGTAGTGATGGGTCTTAAGGCCCACTTGACTTCACAGCACTGGATTATAGAAGAAGCAAGGGAATACCAGAAAAACATCTACTCCTGCTTCATTGACGACGCTAAAGCCTTTGTCTATGTGGATCACAACAAACTGTGGAAAATTCTTAAAGAGATGGGAATACCAGACCTCCTTACCTACCTCCTGAAAAACCTGTATGTGGGTCAAGAAGTAACAGTTAGAACTGGACATGAAACAACAGACGGGTTCAAAATTGAGAAAGGAGAAGGTCAAGGCTGTGTATAATCACCCTGCTTATTCAACTTATACACAGAGTACATCATGCAAAATGCCAGACTGGGTGAATCACAAGCTGGAATCAAGATTGCTGGGAGAAATACCAACAATCTTGGATATGCAGATAGTACCACTTCAAGGGCAAAAAGCAAAGAGGAACTAAAGAGCCTCTTGATGGAGATGAAAGAGGAGAGTGAAAAAGTTGGCTTAAAACTCAACATTCAAAAAGTTAAGATCATGGCATCTGGTCCCATCAGTTCAGTTCAGTTCAATCGCTCAGTCGTGTCCAACTCTCTGCGACCCCATGAACCGCAGCACGCCAGGCCTCCCTGTCTATCACCAACTCCCTTCCTGGCAATTACATGGGGGGAAAGTGGAAACATGGGCACATTTTATTTTCTTGGACTCCAAAATCACTGTGGACGGTGACTGCAGCCATGAAATTAAAAGACATTTGCTCCTTGGGGAAAAAGCTATGACAAACAGACAGTGTATTAAAAAGCAGAGACATCACTTTGCTGACAAAGGTCTGTATAGTCAAAGCTATGGTTTTTCCAGTAGTCATGTATGGATGTGAGTACTGGACCAGAAAGAAAGTTGAGCACTGAAGAGTTGATGCTTTCAAACTGTGATGCGGGAGAAGACTCTGGAGAGTTCCTTGGACTGCAAGGAAATCAAAACAGTCAGTCCTAAAAGAAATCAACCCTGAATGTTCATTAGAAGGACTGATGCTGAAGATAAAGCTCCAATACTTTGGTCACCTGATGGGAAGAGCTGACTCATTGGAAAAGACCCTGATGCTGGGAAAGATTGAGGGCAGGAGAAGGGGATGACACAGGATGAGATGGTTGGATGGCATCACTGACTCAATGGACCGATGGACATGAGTTTAAGCAAACTCCTGGAGATAGTGAAGGGCGAGGAAGCCTGGCATGCTGCAGGCCCTGGAATCACAAAGGCCTGGACTGACCGAGTGACGGAACAACAGCAACGCTGTCATGGACACAGAAATAGAAACCCAACGTTGCCACGCGAACATATGACATTATCAGCTAAAGGGTTAGCTGCTCAGTCGTGTCCGACTCTCTGCGACCCCATGGACTGCAGCCCACCTGGCTCCTCTGTCCATGGGATTCTCCAGGCAGGAATACTGCAGTGGGGTGCCATTCTCTTTTCCAGGGGATCTTCCTGACCCAGGGATTGAACCTGGTTCTTCGGCATTGCAGGTGGGTTGTTTACCGTCTGAGCCCCCAGGGACTGATTACTTGTCAATCAATGTGACCTCAATTGAAAAAGAAGCAAGCAGGAAGAATCCCTGTCTCCTTTCTCTGCACCTCTCTTGACCCGTCCTGATGGGTCCTGTGCACTGCTGGCCTGAGGGGTTCTGAGGGGTGCGTGCAGACCCCAGAGCTCCACCCCGGGACTGAAGTGGACCAGGCTCTGACCAACAGGGAGGGGTCGCTGGGCAGGGCAGAGGGCAGGCCCCCGGAGCCCCTCCCTGTGAGTCCCAGCCTGGAGCGGGTGGGAGGCAGGACCCTATGTACTACCCACCCCCCGCTCCCCCGACATGCCCCAGATCCCAGGGCCCTCACTCATAGAACACACAGCAAGGATAAAACCGTTAGGACTGCAGAGCACGGAGCCCCAGGCCGGGCACTATGAGCTGGGGAAACGCACCGTCCCTCCCAGGCCTGCGGCCCAGTGGCCCAGGCGCACCGGCTTCTGTGTGCCCAGCACCGTCTGGTGGGCTTCTGAACCAGAGCGGGCAGGCCTCTCACAGGAGGAGCGGGGTGGGGGTGGCGGGCCTCTGACTGGGCTCAGTCCCTCAGCCGGAGCGTGGGCACCCTCCCAGGAGGCCCTGGGCAGGTGGGCTTCAGAACTCAGCCTTTACAGAGACCACCGTGTACTCTGGGCACATTTCACAGTGCCGCGGGGGCCGGGACGCTCGTTGGCCAAACGCATCACAGACGTGCAGCAGACGAGAGCACAAGAAGCAGACGGCAGACCGGCTGTCCGTGTGCCTGCCCGGGGCGGGTCGTGTGCCGTGTGTCGGCCCGGGGCAGGTCGTGTGTCAGCCCGGGACGGGTCGTGTGCCGTGTGTCGGCCCGGGGCGGGTCGTGTGTCGGCCCGGGACGGGTCGTGTGCCGTGTGTCGGCCCGGG
>SJYT01039392.1:367426-394454 GCA_006410635.1 Cephalophus harveyi | reverse complement strand
GGTCGTGTGCCGTGTGTCGGCCCAGGGCGGGTCATGTGTCGGCCCAGGGCGGGTCCGTGTGCTGTGTGTCAGCCCGGGACGGGTCATGTGTTGGCCCGGGGCGGGTCCATGTGTCGTGTGCCGGCCCGGGATGGGTCGTGTGCCGGCCTGGGGCGGGTCCGTGTGCCGTGTGTCAGCCCAGGACGGGTCGTGTGTCAGCCCGGGACAGGTCCGTGTGTCGTGTGTCAGTCCGGGGCGGGTCCGTGTGCCGTGTGCCGGCCCAGGACGGGTCGTGTGTCGGCCCGGGACAGGTCTGTGCGTCGTGTGTCAGCCCGGGGCAGGTTGGTGTGTCGGCCCAGGACGGGTCCCGCCGCAGAATGAATGACTAAAGGAAGGGAAGGAGAGGAGAGCTGGGCCGTCAGAGCCTCGGGGCAGGACCTCGGCTCCCAGTACCCATTCTTCCTTTTCCCCAAAGCGCATGGAAGCGAGGGGAGCGCAGGTTACGGAACAGCGGCAGCTCTCCGGAGGGCCAGGGGTGGGCCGCCTCCACAGGAGGGACCCTGCTCGCCTCCCCTGCCAGGGGCTGCTCTTACTCCATCACTGCCCGTGGGCGTCTGTTTTGTAGCATGAAGGCTCCCCTGTTGCTCAGGCTGCCTCCTGTTTCCCTGCCCGTGGAGTCGGCAACCTTCCCCTCAGAGCTGCGTTTCACTGGGAATCACGAAACCACCCTGGGTGTGCTCCCAGGAGCTCCCCCACACCCCAGAGTCAGCAGGCGGGGAGGAACACCCCCCCAAAACACCAGGACTCTGGAACCCCAGAAACAGTGGCCCACCCGGCCTCCCAGCCAGGCGCCCGTGCAGAGGCCTCAGCTCTGGGGGCATAGCCGGGTGCCCCCTTCCTGCTGTGAGGCGTTGTGGGAGCCATAGCCTCCGCTCTGAGTTCTGGTGTCCTGTCTGTAAAAAAACAGTGGCAAGACTAACAGTGGCATGAAAACGGAGCTTCCCAGGTCGCGCTGGGCTATGAGCCGTGACACGGAGACAGGACATCCCTCAGAGCCTGGACCCTGCCGGTGAGGGTCTCCAGGAGGGACCGGCCATCCCTACACCCAGCCCGGGACAGGGCGGGACCAGAGGCTGCAGGAGCTGGACCAGAGCCGCAGGGGCAGAGGGTGCCTGGCACGCGGCCCCCCAGCTGCCCCAGGGACTGCATGCCACCCGAGAAGTGGTCCTGCGTGGATGCCTGCTCTGGCCTCCCTCCCAACGGCATCGCCAGATAAAAAGGGGCACCTGGTTAAATTTCAATCTCAGACAAGCAATGACCGTGTGTGTAGCGCATTCCCTAACATCGCGTGGGATATGCTTCCGATTTAGTCCTCGTGTTTCTGAGGCTGAACCCTGACGGCTGTCCTCTCTCTTCATCTGGTGAATCTGGCTCATCCCACTGTCCCACTGGAAAGTCAGGGCATCAGCAGGGTCAGCCTCTGTTCCCAGGACCCCGTGCTGAGCAGGGGCTCCGTCTGGCAGATGGCAGGGAGGCGGTGGTGTCCTGGACCCCCTCCTCTTGTATGGACTAAATTAAAGAGCTGAGCACAGGTTTGGGGGGGGTCACACGGTATTAGGACTGAATCCTGGGTTGGCATTTTTGCTGTGGGTATTTGGGCAGGTGACTCAACCTCTCTGGGCCCCCATGTCCTCACCTCTAAAAAGGAGCACTGTTCGGGAGAGCAGTGAGGCAGGGATCGTCGGTGGGACCCAGCACTTGGCACCGGACACGTCTGAACACCCCCCCAGGTGGCCCTTCCCACCTGGGCCTCCACTTTTCCTCCTTCCTCTGAAAACCCATCACGACAGTGTGAGCGTTCTGGGGGACCATTCTAAGCCTTCGACACAGACATGTGGGTAATCACTAAATCACAGCGTTGCGTTGTCTCCTCCAGAAAGAGTGACATTTATTATTCATCATTCTCACCCCATTCCAGGTGGCAAGCATCTTCCATTCCTAACAGTTTTTGGGGGGGGGGGGGGGGATTGGCTCCTCTCTTGGTGATTAATTTCTGGTTTTTCCTTGCAAGAGAAGGCCCCTCCTCTCCTGTCTCTGATGTTTCCACCAGGCTGGGACACCCAGCGCCCCCGATGCCCCCAGTGGGGCAGGTCTTCCCACCCCAGGCAAGCCTGCAGCTCACCTCCACCACTCTGCAATGATGCTTCTCGTCCCTCTTACGAAAACACATCCCCCACGGCTGGGTGTCCCTTATTGCAGGAAAAGGTGGAGCGCCCAGGGAGGGAGTAAGAAGCCAGGTGCCCGAGGTCTCACCGCCCCCAGCTTGGCTTTGAAAAACACCACTCTCTGGTCTCTGCTGGGTGCATATCATTTCTGTAAGCTTCTCTTCTCACCGACCCACGTTCCCATTTTCCTGGGTCAGTCGTCTCAGGCGCTTCTCCGTGGTTGGGTTACTGACACCCTGATCCCTCTCCTTGGCTGCCCTGGAGTGAGGGCACCAGGACCTCCTGCGAGTGAGGGCTGGGTTCCGCTCTCAGCAGAGGCAGGGTGGCGGGAACGAAGGAATCAGCGAGCAACCTAAAGCCTTCTCCCCACGGAGCCCGTCTTGCTGACACGCCAGCTGGAGGAGGGCCTGCGGGCACCCTGAGAGGTGTGCCCTGACCGGGCCCTTCTTCCCCTGACTGCAAGCCCTGTAGCATCAGGAGACCCTCGGATGCTGCGGGGACGCCCTCTCTGCTCCTGGCTCCCAGCCGAGCCCTGGCGGGCGGCAGGTGCTTAGCAGATGGCCACCTTGATGGGGATACACAAAGGCCCGCCCTCCACATTCCTGGCCTGTCTGGCTTCTGACATCCTTTCTCAGATGCTTGTTGCTGCTGCCAGCTCAAGGGGAGACGCTCCGAAGCTTGGCCTGTGGAGAAGACTGAAGTCAGGGAGGTGAAGCGACTTGCCCCCAGGTTTGATTATTTGAAGCTCTGCTCACCAAGTAAAGCTAATCATGTGAATAGCGTTATCGCACATTTGCATAATTCCAGCTGGCATGCGATGCCCTTGTGCTGTGAACACGTGTGTGGACATGGTCGCCTCTGAGCATGTCCGAGGGCCAAGTCCCTGCAGGCCTGGGTCTGGTCCCCACCGTGACCCTGTGCCCGGAGCCACATCCCTGTCTCCTCAGTGTTTGCACCTGGGAGGCGAGGTGCACCCCGGGGGAGACAGAGCCAGGGGCAGGGGATGTCTGGGAGGCCCCTGGAGCTGAGAGCTCGTCCTGGTCAAGCCTCCACCCTCCTGGGCCTCAGTCTCCTCCTTCAAACAGAGTCGTAGAACACAGCTTTCCGGACGCTTCTCACGGAAACAGGGAGCGCGTGGCAGGCCCAGCCCTGCGCGCAGACGGCGGAGGGCCGCTCGGCCCTGCCTCTTTTCCCATCTGTTGAAGCCCTTGTTCTCCCTGGAGAGCTTCTCTCTCCGCCTGTCCCGGTTCAAGAAGGGTTTCCAGAGAGACAGAGAGGTCTCCACCAGGGAAGAGGATTCCAACAAGCCTTGGGAAGCTCACTCTCAAGCAAGGCAGCCCCAGGCAGCCTGCACCTGGGCCAGTTAGTGGTTCAAACAGTGACAGGTCAGAGAAGCGAGAAACTCATCGAGGGCTTCCTGAAGGAGGCGGCTTCTCAGCTTGAGATGGACGGGGACAGGCTGGACACACAATCTCGGTCTGAGAGTCACACAAGGAGTGTAAATGGCCCCCAGCACTCTGACCGGCACATTTAAAGCATCTTTGCCAAGACTAACTGCCCAGGAACCGTTAAGTGCTTCTGTGAGGAAAAGATCCATCACTCCTCCCGGGGGTCCCCCCAGGTAGCCCAGGGCACAGAGGGCTGCCCCTGCCGGGGTCCCACAGACCCAGACACACAACCCAAGCCTAGGGCTCACATTGAGGAAACTTCTCGAATGACCACCAGTCTGGAGCCCTGTGCTCATGTAAGCAAAATGGATTTGTTTAGAGATGAGAGACACTGGACGGCTCAAGCCCCTGACATCCATCTGGCTTGAGCTGGTATTAAATGGATGCATAATTTTTCGTCTCCCCTGGACGGAGGCAGCTGCCTGAGCCCCCGACACACAGGAGGATGGGCGTTGGGAATCAGGGAGCATCTTTAAGCCAGGAGCCTGAAATCCAATTTCCACCCTGTCCTGGGGACTAAAAGCTTTCTGTAAACAGCCACACCAAATCCGCAGATCCAATTAGCCATTGCCTGAGCCACTTGCCCAGAGCAAGGGAGCAAGCCAGGCTTCGAGAGTCCAGTAGCCTCAGGCTTTGGGCAGCTGGAGGTGGACCCGCACACCGAGGCGGGAACCAGCCGCCCACTGGCCCCTGCAGCCACCTGGCTTTGAGAGCATCTGGTGGGTCTGAACCCCAGGGAGCTCCCCTTCCCATCTCCCAGACACCAGCCCCGAGACCAAGGTGCCCCCAAGCCATCAGGCAGTCCTGGTCGCCTTCAGTCACCCCTCCGTCTTTAAAGACAAAGTCTCAGGTCTCCCAGCCCTGGGATCGCCCCCACCTCAATCACGCTCCTCCTCCCGCCTCCCCACCGCTCTCCACTCCTCCCCGATTCTGCCTCTGCGTCAGACTCCGAGGCCCACTCCTGCCGGCCAGGGTGCACACGTGCACGCACACATATAGTCACACTCTCCTGATCACACATTGAGAAGCGGACTCTTGGAAAGTCAAAGGCCTGTTAGCATATTCAAGGCTCCAAGAAGCTGGGCAATTAAAATCGACAATTTAATTTGGTTTAACTCTCAATTCTCCAAATGACTGAACGCAGATATGGTTTTCAGGGCCCGCCTGTCAGCATGCTAAGGACGAGTGTTCCGTGGGGCTCCAGATGGGGAAGTTACTGAGTGGATGGTTCTCTGAACCGACGTGACCAGAATCGAGGCCGAGCTCTCGATAGAAAACAGAAATTTCATTGCTCTTACTTCTTGCTGAGAGTGTTCACTTCACACTGAGTGCCTTTACTGAGTGCTTTACATGTAAGGAGTTGTTCATTCTCACACTCAGCCCCGGAGGGGGCCTGTCATTATCCCATTCTACAGCTGGGAATGCTGAGGCCAGACTGCCCATGTAACTGTGAAGCTGGGAGTCTCGGGCAGCGAAGGCTGAGTCCCGCTGCAGTGACACACAGCCCTCCGGACCCGGTGGCCTGGAGAAATAAGTCTCCTTCTTCCTCAGGTTGCATGTCTGTCTCTGTTCCAGCTCCTAGTTTGCTGGGGTGGGGACGCTGCTGAGGGAAAGAGAGGAAGCCAAGCTTCTGCTCCCAGGGGGACGAGTCACCCCCAGCCTCCTCTCACTGGCCACAGGGACCCACTCCTGAGCAGGGGCAGCAACCAGACAGTGAGTTCTGTTCAGTTCAGCTCAGTCGCTCAGTCGTGTCTGACTATTTGGAATCCCATGGACTGAAGCCCGACAGGCCTCCCTGTCCATCAGCAACTCCTGGAGTTTACTCAAACTCCTCTCCATCGAGTCGGTGATGCCATCCAGCCATCTCATCCTCTGTCATCCCCTTCTCCTCCTGCCCCCAATCCCTCCCAGCATCAGGGTCTTTTCCCATGAGTCAGCTCTTCGCATGAGGTGGCCAAAGTACTGGAGTTTCAGTTTCAGCATTAGTCCTTCCAATGAATATTCAGGACTGATTTCCCTTAGGATTGACTGGTTGGATCTCCTTGCAGTCCAAGGAACTCTCAAGAGTCTTCTCCAACACCACAGTTCAAGACCATCAATTCTTCAGCGCTCAGCTTTCTTTACAGTCCAACTCTCACATCCATACATCAATGAAACTATGAGCCATGCCGTGTAGGACCACTCAAGACGGGCGGGTCATGGTGGAGAGTTCTGACAAGCTGTGGTCCACTGGAGAAGGGACTGGCAAACCACTTCAGTATTCTTGCCTTGAGAACCCCATGAACAGTGTGAAAAGACAGTGCGTATTTGAACAGTAATAGCCGCATGGGGATGTGAGCGTGGCCGCCTGGCTCCACCACGCGGCGCGGCTCTTCGGTGAAGGACACGTTCTTCCCCACAGTTGGACGATCCTGGTGAGCACCCCTCGCCCCTTTGCTTCCAAGAGGGGCTGGCCTTGGCCACACGGTTCCCTCTGGACACACCTCCTTCTTCTTAGAACGCCCCAACCCCCACGCTGCTGCATCGCAGGCCCTCTTGCCGTCTGTGTCAGCGTTGTCTGATCCGCGCAGGCTGCTCAGTCCCCGCACGGGGGAGACCTGCTCCCTGCACTCTGCACAGTCTACCCCGAACCTCCTGCACTCTGGCCGCTGCGGGTCCCGGGGTCCCCTTCTCAGCAGCCCTTCCACGCTGCCATCAGCTTCTGCATCTCAAAGCCCTGGCGCGTGACTGTGGCCTCTCGAGGCCAGAGGGAGCTTGCCCACGAGCTCAAGGCGCCCCTTGGGAACTGCAAAATCAGTCATCACTGGGCCCCTGCCTCCCAGAGCGCCCATGGGAAAACTTACAATCTAGCTCAAGAAGCGACTCTCGAATATCTAGAAATGATTGACCAGCGCAAGGGAGACCCTGGAGTGAGACCCTGTTCCTCTGCGGCAAGTCGGGGGCTCTAGCCAAGGGAGGTTGCCTGCCTGGAGCCAGAGCTAGAAGGTGGGATAAGTTGCAAAAGGCGGGCACCCCGGGTGGCACCAGCCTCCTGGGAGGGCACTCGGCACCAAGACGTACTGGTAGGGCCTCTATCCAGCACGGGTGTGGGGCAGACACCGTGGAGGCAGAGCAGCGGGGTCCAGGGGCCGGGTACCCACCTGGGATAAGGTGGGTGAGGTGGTGGCACGTGGGAGGACCCACTCAAGCTGGAAACCAGAGGGTGAGTGAGGTCACGGGTGAGGGACGGTGCTCCAGGTGGACGGGGCAGCAGGTGCGAAGGCCCTGAGGCGCACGACGCTGGGCGGGCTCCAGTGGCACTCAGGAGAGTTGGCGGCCACCAGAAACCAAGGCTGCCCTCGTTCTTAACAGCCACACCCACGAGGGCAACTCAGCCTCGCTCAGCGCGCAGGACCTCCACCCCCACTTTCTGCACCCGCCCTTGGCAGACGTCACGAGTCAATGACCTTCCTCCTCCCCACAGACCGCAGCTGCAGCCTCAGGTTCCCTGGCAGGGAATCAGAAACCTACCGACCACCCCCCGCCCGACTCCTCTCCCATCACAGCCACCCCCAGACTTTTGCTTAAACCTGACTGTACGGCCAAGAAAAGTGAGGAACAAAGGGGACGGTTCTCTCTCCATCACCTCACCTCCCAGAGGGGACGCTGACCCAGCTGGCCCAGGAGAGGGGCTGAGCGGACCCTGCGTCTCTGTAAACCCGGCAGGCACACCAAATTCAACCACATGCAGGGACATGAGAGGGGCGAGGAGGGCAGGGGCTGAGAATGGAGAGCCCCCCCTCCGCCACCTGGGGTGCAGGCAGACGCCCGACGCCTGACACTCGGGAAAAATCAGAAAAAAATCGGGAGAGCCCGTGTTGTGCCTCAGAGGGGAAGTTAGCTGTGCTGTGCTGGGGAGTTAATGAGATCCCCGAAGCAGTCGGGCCCTGTTTTTGCCGACGCAAGCACTCTGCAGTCGCCGAGAGAGGTCTTTCACTCCTTTTAAGAAAAGAGAAACTTAAAATACTGCCTGCAGCTTGCCTCTGTGCATGTAACCTGAGGAGATGCTTTGTTAGATGAAAATGTATCAAAATGTACGCCCGCAGCACCTGCATGCCCACCGGGACACACACACACACACACACACACAGTAGGCCCACACGTGTGCAAGGGGCTTGCCCCTCACAGCCCCACAGACACACGAGCATCCGAGCCTCGTCTGAGCTGAAATCCGAGCTGTCTGAAGCTGAAGCTCCAATACTTTGGCCACCTGATGCGAAGAGCTAACTCACTGGAAAAGACCCTGATGCTGGGGAAGATTGAAGGCGGGAGGAGAAGGGGACGACAGAGGCTGAGGCGGCTGGATGGCATCACTGACTCAGCGGACATGAGTCTGAGCGAGCTCTGGGAGTTGGTGATGGACAGGGAGGCCTGGCGGGCTGCGGTCCACGGGGCAAAGAGTCAGACATGACTGAGCGACTGGATAACAACCATCACTTTTCCTGTTGCGACTGGAGAGATAGGATGTCTGAGAAGGAGCCGTGTGCTTGCTTGCTAAGTCCCTTCAGCCGTGTCCGACTCTTTGTGACCCACTGGACTGCAGCCCGCCAGGCTCCTCCGTCCGTGGGGTTCTCCAGGCAAGAGTACTGGAGCGTGTTGCCTTGCCCTCCTCCAGGGGATCTTCCTGACCCAGGGGTCACGCCTGCGTCTCTCACGTCTCCTGCGTTGGCCGGTGGCTTCTCCACCACTAGCGCCACCAGAAGCCCCAAGCAAGAGGCACCGCCTCCCCAAACCAGCAGGGAAAGCTGCCTCGGCCTGGATGCAGGCAAGACCTGGCGCTCTTCAGAAAGGCTTGTTCTGAGACCTTGAAATGCAAGGGCCCAGCGACTCAGCCTCAGGGCACAGCTGCCGCCGCACACCTGTTTTCCAGGGGGGCTTCTCTTTCCATCCTAGTAACTGGCCAGTGTGTTCGGGGCCCCTGCTGGCACGGGCAGCTCCTGCAAAGGGTAGCCGGAAGCCCGAGGAGTCCGGGCCCCCCTCCCGTGGTGGCGACGAGCAGGCCTGTCCCATCTCCAGGCCTCAGTGTCCACACGGGTCAGCAGTGCCAGCCTCGCTGGCTCGTGTGCAGCCCCTGGGGACCCCCTGGGTCACTGTGAGGCTGACCCGACCCCCATCTGCTGCAGGGACCTCGGCTCCCAGGACCCCCACTCCCCGCTGTGCCTTCAGCTCCCACGTAGGGGTGTCCAGCCCTCCCATCCTCACATTCACACACACGCCCCTCACGGCCGGCTTTCGCACCATGTGTAAAACGAGGCCGCCCGCGTCCCACCAGCCAGCCCTCCCTCCAGGGGAGCTGTCTACACCGCTCTGGAAGCCACACCTGACCCATCAGCAGAGCCCTGCACTGTCCCCTCGAGTGAGACTGGGAGCTGGATGCCAGGCCGCAAGAGGAGGGGAGGCAGGGATGTGAGCCTCTGGGCAGGAGGAGCTGCCTGCGGGGCCACAGCTGTTTGGGCAACAAGAAGCTCCACCTGGGGCCAGACCCATCAGGGCACCCAAAGCCCAGGGGGTGGGGCCCTCGGTGTGGGCCTTCCAGGTGGCGTTGGCTCTCAAGGACCCGCCTGCCAACGCAGGAGACTTAAGAGACGTAGGTGTGATCCGCGGGTCGGGAAGATCCCGGGTTGGGAAGATCCCCTGGAGGAGGGCATGGCAACCTGCCCCAGTGTTCTTGCCTGGAGAATCCCACAGACAGAGGAGCCTGGTGGGCTGCAGTTCCTGGGGTCTCGCGGAGTCAGACGCGCCTGAGCGCCTGAACACAGACGGCGGAGCAGGACCCGTCATGGGAGAGCCAGCAAGTGGGGCAAGGGGGCTGGGAGGACACGAGCGTTTAGGAGCGAGGGGCTGAGCCCTCAGAGGGCTGCGGGGTGAGGGGTGAGCCCTGCGCCCCTGCCTCCTCCCCCCACCCCCAGGATGGGCCCAGCCTGCCAGCACCTCACGTCCACTACCGACGTGTCCACCACGGACATGCTCCACGTGGCTGGAGGCGGCAGGTGCTGACTGGGAGCTCTCGGGGTCTCCCCAGGGGTCCTGCCCGAGTGACCCAGCAGCATGCAGACGAGTCCATCCCAGAGACGGTTTATGCATTTCCCAAAGCTCAGGCCAGATGCTGCTGTTTCTAGGAAGACTCCGAAGACCCCCTCCAAGCAGCGTCCAGCTCCACGGACCCCATGGTGGCTGGGCCAGCCAGGGGCTGGGCCCTGTCACACCCGCTAGGCGGCCTGCTGCCCCCTCCCCGAGCCCCTGCCCCTGACAGTAGGGCCCCAAACTACCAGCTCCGGTACCTGTTGACGTGTCTGCCCTCCTCGCCCCCGGACCACATAGGCTGCAGGAGCAGAGAGGCCGCAGGCGCTCCTGGTCCACGGCGTGGCCGGCAGCGTGCGTGTGTTAGAGGGGTGCATCCATGGTCCCCAGCGCCCTGCGTGCCAGTAGGGGAGGGGTGCTGAGGCAGGAAGCAGAGTGGACCTGGCATCAGGTGCCAGCCCCCAAGGCACCACCAAAGCATCGAGGCCACAGCCGGGGGGCGCCTGGTCTATGCAGCCGCCGGATCTGCAAGGCTTGCCCCTCGGGGGCCTGGGTGGGCCTGGTTCTGCCCCTTCGCCTCTGCCCCGGCTCCCCAAGTGGGAGGACAGTATAGGGGCCAGGGCAGGGGGGATGTCTTTCCAGCACCTTGAGACTTGCCCCCAGCCCTGAGCCAGAGCCCAAAGCAAACTTTGAAGTTTTGCTAGAAATCTCAAAGGTCAGCTGTTCTTGCGTTTCCAGAATTTATTGATCTCGTCTGGGCTGGAAAGGCAACGACGAGCCTTTTGTTGCTCGTGGCTGAGCGGCGGGGGGAGGGCGTGTGGCCACGGGGCCGACATGGGCAGTGCTGCCCAAGGGCCCGCGCCCCCGCTCACCCCCCTCCCAGAGGTCCTAGGGGCTCTGAACCCCCCATTCCCCACTGCGCAGGGCCCGTCTCCCTGGACTGAGGGGGGCTCAGGACATCCCGGTCCCCCGGGAAGAGGACATGGACGCCAGGGAGGAGGGCGGGGAGGGCAGGGGGCCCGGCTGAGGGTGGCGCTCTGCCAGCAGGCCCTAGGCCGTCCTCACCCCCAGACCGGCTGCTTGCTCGTTCACTCGCTCCCTCGCCCGCTCACTCACTCACTCAGTCAGTCATCCAGTCATTCACTCACACACTCACTCATTTCCTCACTCACACACTCACACATTCACACACTCACTCACTCCCTCACTCACACACTCACTCACACTCACTCGTTCACTCACACACTCACTCACTCATTCCCTCACACACACTCACACACTCACTCGCTCCCTCACTCACTCACTCCCTCACTCACACACTCACTCACTCCCTCACACACTCACTCACTCCCTCACTCACTCACTCATTCCCTCACTCTCACACTCACTCATTCACTCACACACTCACTCATTCCCTCACTCGCACACTCACTCACACACTCACACACCCACTCATTCCCTCACTCACACACTCACTCACTCGTTCATTAACTCACTCATTCACTCACTAGAGAGGGCTAGCTGTCTCTTATACACATCTCAGAGGGCTGCCCCTGCCGGGGTCCCACAGACCCAGACACACAACCCAAGCCTAGGGCTCACATTGAGGAAACTTCTCGAATGACCACCAGTCTGGAGCCCTGTGCTCATGTAAGCAAAATGGATTTGTTTAGAGATGAGAGACACTGGACGGCTCAAGCCCCTGACATCCATCTGGCTTGAGCTGGTATTAAATGGATGCATAATTTTTCGTCTCCCCTGGACGGAGGCAGCTGCCTGAGCCCCCGACACACAGGAGGATGGGCGTTGGGAATCAGGGAGCATCTTTAAGCCAGGAGCCTGAAATCCAATTTCCACCCTGTCCTGGGGACTAAAAGCTTTCTGTAAACAGCCACACCAAATCCGCAGATCCAATTAGCCATTGCCTGAGCCACTTGCCCAGAGCAAGGGAGCAAGCCAGGCTTCGAGAGTCCAGTAGCCTCAGGCTTTGGGCAGCTGGAGGTGGACCCGCACACCGAGGCGGGAACCAGCCGCCCACTGGCCCCTGCAGCCACCTGGCTTTGAGAGCATCTGGTGGGTCTGAACCCCATGCCTCCAGCCTCTCAAGCAGGGCACCCCCAGCAGCAGGGGTCCTGGCGCGCCTCCCAGGAGCCCGGGCCTTGGGCCGGGGGCTCAAGCCCAGCCTCGGCGCCTGCAGCCCCTGGCGGGCCCTGCTCTGCCCGAGCCGCGGGCCCCCCGGCAGCAGGCTGAGTGGTTGGTCTCTGTGCCGTCCGCAGGCGGCAGGTGCTGAAGAGAACCCCTGTTGGGGGGCTACTCTCAGGGGGTCACACAGCAGGGAGGTGACAGCCGGGACCTGAGCCTCTTCCCCGCAGACCCGCCATCATCCCCGGGTGCAGGCCCCGGCATCTGGCTGCGGCCGAGCTGGGTGGGGACCTGGCAGGGCTCTAGCCCGATGGGTGGAGACGCCACCGTGCTTGTGTGCAGCCTCGCCGCCCTGCTTCTCCGGGAGCAGAAAGGGGCCCCCGCGTCCCTTCAGCCCCCTGGGGCTCGGCGGGCTGCTGATGCAAGATAAGACCTGGCTCCCGCTGGAGGCTTGAGGACGAGCTGGTAATTTTCCATCATTAGAGCAAGTGATCAGCCTCGCAGGAGGCTACACGGGGCTGGAGGTCCCTCCTCCCAGCTCTGAGCAGGCCAGCTGGGGGGCAGCGTTCCAGAACCCTCTGGAGCCTGCCTCTCCCACCATCTGCAAGCTCTGGGGGCCAGCCAGCCAGCCAGCCACCTCCACCACGCATTTGTCAAGCCTCCAAGAACCTCCTGGGGCCTGGGGCATGGCACCTGACGAGCTTCCCTGGTGGCCTAACGGACCCGCCTGCCAATGCAGGAGATGGAGGAAAAGCAGGTTCAATCCCTGGGTCGGGAAGATCCCCTGGAGGAGGAAATGACCACCCACTCCAACATTCTTGCCTGGGAAATCCCATGGACAGAGGAGCCTGGTGGGCTGCAGCCCATGGGTTGAAAAGAGTCGGACACGCCTGAGCACGGGCAGCTGGGCACTTCCGCAGCCTCCCTGCTGGAGCCCTCCAGCCTCCCGCTTTGATCCTGGAGGAATCAGCTGAAGCCCCAGAGCTGTGTGGAAGCTCACCGGGCTTCCTGCTCAGTTGTGATATGAACCTGGTTCAGTTCAGTTCAGTCACTCAGTCGTGTCCGACTCTTTGCGACCCCACGGACCACAGCATGCCAGGCCTCCCTGTCCATCACCAACCCCTGGAGTTTACTCAAACTCAAGTCCATTGAGTCGGTGAACCTAAAACGCCCTAAAAACATAAAGTCTATTTTTAGAAAGCGTGTAAATGGAAACCCTCGCCTCTGTGGCCTTTTGAGCCTGGCTTCCTCCTCTCACGTAAGGCGTTGGACAGCCCCTGTGTTTTGTACACGTCCGGAGCTGGTCCCTTTGTACAGCTGAACAGTTTTCCACTGCGCGGATACAGCCGTTTATCTGTTCACTTATCAGCTGATGGATTTTTGAATGGTTTCCAGGTTTTTGGCTATTATAAATAAAACTGTTATAAACATTTTTTTTTAACTGCCCAGGGGTCACAGAGGTGGCAGGCTGCAGGGCCCAGCTCCACACACAGCAACTCTCTTTGGCTTGGTGACGACTTGCGAGGCCCGCCAAGACTTCCTGCCAGCCCAGGAATGTTAGCCTGGACCTCCCGGCCCTGCCTCCCTGCAGCTGCAAGTCCCTGGGGGGTTGCCTGAAGCGCCCCAAAGACACCCCCCCCACCCCTCGGGGTTGGTGGGCAGGCCGAGAGCAGCCGCCCCGGAGCCCGACCTCGCCTGGCAGCTGACCGAGCCGTGAGCGCTCCTCCCGTGGATTTCTATCTGGAACCCCCATGGGGCAGGCGGTAAAGAGTCCTCAGGCCGCGAGTGGGAGAGCCAAGGCGGGAGAGCGAGGGAACTTGTCCACGTCACGTGCCATCTGTGTGGCCCGGAAGTGGAGCTTCACAGGAGCTACGTCCCCACCGCCAAATTCATGTGCCGAGGCCTGAGTCCCCGGCCCCTGGGAATGGGGCTGCATTTGGAGAGAAGGGCTTGACAGATGAGGAAGGAACGTGAGGTCTTTGGGGCGCGCCCTGGTGCCATCTGACCAGTGTCCTTACAAGAAAGGACACAGAGGGACCATCACACAAGGACACAGGGAGAGACAGCCCTGTACGCACGCTCAGGAGGCACCCACCCCGCAGACACCTTGATCTCAGGCTCCGCGCCTCCAGGACCACGAGGAATTACATTTCTGCATGGAAGCCTGTCTCGGGTATACGCGGTACGGAGGCTCCAGGACACTGATACAGACCTAAACCCAGAGCGCACGCTCCAGCCTCTGCACCCACAGGCCGGGCCGTGCCCCAGACAGACGCACCAGGAGGGGGCGGCTCACCCCCAGCCGGGTCAGGTCTCTCCCTGGGTCAGGTCCCCGCACACTGCACACCACAGTCTGTAAAGTCGTATTTGCGCCCGTGCTTCTGTGGCCAGCTGCCCGTCCTCCTGAGGACTGCACACTCCACGGGGCGGGGCGGGGAACTTCACTTGGCTAAGCTGGTGCCTGGTGGGCTACGGGCTCTCGGCAGATATCTTTTTTGATGGTCATCAGTATGCCCTGTTTTTGCCATAATGACCATCCTCATTACAGGAGGGCATTAAGCACTCGTGGGATCTCGTTGGCGTTTCCCACGCACCCACGTCCAGCTCGAGTCCATAAATGCTTCTCTCGTGGTGGCTCAGACTGTAAAGAACCCGCCTGCAATGCAGGAGACGCGGGTTTGATCCCTGGGACAGAAAAGTGCCCTGGAGGAGGGCATGACAACCCACTCCAGCAGTCTTGCCTGGAGAATCCCATGGACAGGAGGCTGGCGGACAGTTTATGGGTGGCAGAGAGTTGGACAGGACAGCAGCGAACACGTTCAGTTTTTCCCTTAAAGACTTATTCTTCCTTTGGCTGCGCCGGGCCTTAGTTGTGGCCGGCGGGATCTTCCGTCTTCGCTGGGGATGGGCTTATTTTCCGTTGCAGGCATGTGGAATCCAGCTGCCTGACCAGAGATGGACCTCGGGCCCCGTGCATTGGGAGCGGGGAGTCTTAGCCACTGGACCACCAGGAAAGTCCCCTAAATGCTTCCTGAATGAGTGAAATGGGTGACTGGATGGGCCAACCAATGAATGAATGAATGAATGCCCCTCCCCCAGAGACCTCCCCCCAGGGCACCAGAGACAGAGTTAACTTCGGGCGCCTCGCAGATCTGGGTCGATCCAGGCTGGGTGGATCCTGCTGGGATTAGTGTCAGATCTGGATTTCCTGCCGCCTTCAGAGACAAGCCTTGCTTTGCTCCCGCGTGTGCCCAGCACGTCCACAAGCCCTGGAGAAGGCCAGTGTCCCGCCAGAGCAAGCCCTCCTGTTCTGCAGCTGGGCCAGGGCCCCTGCCATCCCGGGACCCCTCTGTGCCGCCAGCAGGCCGGTCCCAGCCCCGGAGCGGGGGACCCATGAACCTGACACCCCCTAGCCCTGTGCTTGGAGCTTCAGAAACCCCTCGCCTCCCCCGATGGCCAGCCCCCGGAGCCTAGTGGGGAAGGACTCTGGGCCTAAAGCGTGGCCAGGCCTGCCCGAGGGAAATGCCCGGCAGGCTTTCAACTCCCGCGTGGTACAGTTGCCTTTGGGGTCTCCGGGTCCTTGCTGGTTCCCTGCAGAAGCCATGGGAGGTGAGAGGAGGGGACCCTGTGACTTGTACCCACTTTCCAGAGGAGGAAACTAAGGCTCAGGGATCACACAGCTCAGTCACATTCCAAACCCAGTCGGGGCCTCGGGAAGCTGACATCCCACTGTGTGCTCAGCCTGAGTGGCCGAGGGACACCTCCCCCATGCCAGGGGCCCCACGACCGGGCTCCAGGCACGTCTACAGTTACCCAGGGCCGAGACGGGCAAGTCCCACCCCAGCCACGAGGCCCCGGGCTCCGGGCAGCTGGGCCCTGCCGATTACAGAGTGACGCCCAGCGCGCGAGAATCGCTCCATTGTTTTGCCTCCTACTTGAGTCCTCGAGAAAGCAGCAACAACAACAATCGGATTTTGAATAACAGCTTCATTTGAACCAATTAAAAGAGGACTGATTTTGCTTTCAATTCGATTTGCGATGGCAGCACACTCTAGGAAACGGGTAACTGGATTATTTTTTCACCACAAACGTTTTGGCATTTTTTATACCCTGGGTGGGGTGATCTTGGAAAGCGGCTTCATTATTTGGCATCGTTTCTGAGACGACGGAATAAAAACAAAGCCAGCCCCTCATTCACATCACAAAGAGCCTGGGGCGCGGAGGTTTTTACGGGGCAACCGAGGTTTCAGAGGGCGGATCCATCACAGGTAAGGACGGTCTGTGATTCCGGGGCCCGGCTGGATCCTCTTGACCTAACACCTAATCTCAGGATTGTTCCCAGTAGAAATGGATGGGAAACAGCTCAAAGGCGGGTTCTGTGTGCAGAGCATGCAAGACTCGGGTTTCTCTTCCATGAAACGAGGCTAATTCACATCTATGCAGCGGGCTTATGAGGGATTCAATGAGAGCGGGGGGATTAATGTGAACAGCCCAGTGTCTGCCTTCAAGGCATCATCTTGTCGTGGCATTCCCTCTCTGAAGCTCAGTTCTCTTGTCTGTAAAATGGGACCATCCGCCCCACGCTTCCCTGGTGGCTCAGCGGTAAAGAATCCACCTGCCACGCCGGAGCCAGAGGAGACCTGGGTCCGATCCCTGGGTCGGGAAGAGCCCCTGGGGGAGGGCACGGCAACCCGCTCCAGCGGTCTTGCCTAGAGAATCTCCATGGACAGAGGAGCCTGGCAGGTGACCTTGGGATTGCAGAGAGTCGGACACGACTGAAGCGACTTATCACACACCCCCACCTCCTGGCAGAATTAATCATACAGAGCGCCGGCCCAAAGCCGTCAAGCAGAGAGCAGGCAGCAAACGCTGGCCAGGGGCTCACCATCATGTCTGCTGTGTGATTATCTGTCATGACGTCCCTCTCTGGGCCCCTCTGTAAAATGGGGAGGGGGGCCCGCCCAGCCGTATTTGAATGGACGGCTTCAGCAGCAGGCCTGCACGTGCAGCCGTGGGTCCCCCTCGGCCCCACAGCCCCGCCCGAGCTGTGGCCAGCTCACCTGCCTTTGCTGTGGAAAGTCTCCCCACAACGGCCTGAGGGCGGGTGTGGGGCATCCACTTCGGGGCTGCTGGCACCGCCCGTGGGACGCTGTCCCGGCGGTGTGGTGGACGTGCCCCGGGAGGCTCTCGGGATTGGCGTCCAGGGACGCTCCTCGGCGGCGTCTTTGGGGGACAGGGAGGACACCCCTGCCTCTGCATGGGAGGCCTGCTGGCCGGCCCCCTGGCCAGGACGACGGGCCATCCACGCCCCACCCCCAGGCCCCTCTGGGCTCCTCGCCTGGTCAGCCCTGGGGTCTTGCAGCTGGGGAGGGAGAGGGTGAGAGGAGACTCCTGAAGGCTTTCTGGAGACAAAGGCTGGTCTGGGTCTCGCGGGGGTCTACGAGAGGGGCTCAGAGAAGGCGGGAAAGGCACTCCTGGCTGAAGGCAGAGCGTCAACAAAGCAGGGGCAGGGTGGGGTGAGAGGCAGCAGAGCCAGGCCCCGACGGGGCGGCGGTCCAGGAGGGGGCTTGGACCACGTTGGCTCTGCTGCCCCTAAGGCTCACTCTAGCCTCGGGGCGAGGCAGCGGCAGTCTCGGACGCAGGCAGCACCCCCAACCCCGTGACTGCCCTGCTCCTCAGCCCTCGCCGCGCCAAACCAGGGGTCCCGAGAGCCAGGGCTGGGCCCAGGGAGGCGCAGGCTCGGGCTCTGCTGGGATGACCTGGAGATGGCCTCATCTGACGCACCAGGGGGGTGGGAGTTGGCACTCCCTCCCACCCATCCCCAACAGGGACTATGGCGCGAATGCCCCTCCAGGGTTCCCTGTGTGGCTCCCCGAGGCCCCCACCCCTGGAGACAGACACCTGATGCCTGCAGGGTGGCGCCAGCGCGGCGGGATGGCGGGTGGGCTTCCGGTGGCCGGCCCAGCGGCCTCAGCATCAGACAGCAGGCGTGCGTCCTGTTTCCCTTCTCTCCTTCGCCGCCAGGCAACTCGGGCACACTGTGTGCTCAGCCAGGAGACCAGATGCCGTTAGCTGGGGCTTTCTGTGCCAGCGCGCCCTCTCTGCCCGGCTTGGCCATCCCTTAGCGTGACAGGATGGTCCCATCGTGCCCGAGGCTTTTCCTGAGAGGGGCCGTAAATCCTTCTGTCGGGAAGAAAAGCCTCAGGTCCCCAGGGCTTTCCCTTGGCCCCTGGTTGGCAGGTGCTCCCAGGCAGATTTCAGAGATGCTGTGCCCCGCCTGGAGGTCATCAGTCCTCCCATATGCGTGGTTCCCCCCTGCACCGAGGCAGGAGAGGATATGCCCTGTTTACTGATGGGGCGGGGTCACACAGACAGCAGACCTAGGGTGCCGGCGGGGTCCCTCTCAGGCAAACCAGATGCTTCTCCCCTCAGCCTCCCTGTGCCTCGCGTGTTCAGTCGCTCAGTCGTGTCCAGCTCTTCGCAACCCCACGGACTGCAGCCCGCCAGGCTCCCCAACTCTTCGCAACCCCACGGACTGCAGCCCGCCAGGCTCCTCTGTCCATGGGATTCTCCAGGCCAGAAGACTGGCGTGGGTTGCCATTCCCTTCTCCAGGGGATCTTTCCAACTCAGGGGTCGAACCCGGGTCTCCCGCGTTGCAGGTGGATTCTTTACCAGATGAGCCACCAGGGAAGCCCACCCCCTTGTCCCCTTACCCAGATGCCTCGGATGATCTCAGGAGTCCAGCAGTTCAAATGGGAGCCTGACCTTCTGTCATGTGGAGGCGGGGGCGGGGGGCGGGGAGCATGCTGAGGTCCCCTGGCAGCACTCAAGGCAGAAACCCAGAACAGGAACTCGGGGGTCCTCATGGTGGGACACTCAGCTGAGTCTCCCCTATAATTCTCATCTATTCCTCAGCTCCAGGGAGCCGAGCTTCTAGTAACACAGAATTCATGACTTTCCAGCCCCCCAAGTGCAAGGCATCTCCAGCCAGTGTGCCTCCGGCCCCTGCCCCACTCGGTGCACGTGGTGGGGGGCTGCGGGGGGTTGCCGGGGACCGGAGGCCTGGGTTCTGCTCCGCAAAGCACCGCAGCTGGCCAAGCAGACTCAAGACGGGCCTGCAGGCGCCGGCTGTTTTGATCCCAGGCTGCACTGGAATATTTGAGCCCTGCCGACGGATGTGATATAAAAATACAGCCGGCTGCCAGCACACCCGGGAAGGACCGCTTCCTCGCCAGCCAGCGCCCCGGCAACGAGTCTTCTCCCAGCCCTCAGCCCCCACCCCCGGAGCTTAATGTGAACAGCCCAGTGTCTGCCTTCAAGGCATCATCTTGTCGTGGCATTCCCTCTCTGAAGCTCAGTTCTCTTGTCTGTAAAATGGGACCATCCGCCCCACGCTTCCCTGGTGGCTCAGCGGTAAAGAATCCACCTGCCACGCCGGAGCCAGAGGAGACCTGGGTCCGATCCCTGGGTCGGGAAGAGCCCCTGGGGGAGGGCACGGCAACCCGCTCCAGCGGTCTTGCCTAGAGAATCTCCATGGACAGAGGAGCCTGGCAGGTGACCTTGGGATTGCAGAGAGTCGGACACGACTGAAGCGACTTATCACACACCCCCACCTCCTGGCAGAATTAATCATACAGAGCGCCGGCCCAAAGCCGTCAAGCAGAGAGCAGGCAGCAAACGCTGGCCAGGGGCTCACCATCATGTCTGCTGTGTGATTATCTGTCATGACGTCCCTCTCTGGGCCCCTCTGTAAAATGGGGAGGGGGGCCCGCCCAGCCGTATTTGAATGGACGGCTTCAGCAGCAGGCCTGCACGTGCAGCCGAGGGTCCCCCTCGGCCCCACAGCCCCGCCTGAGCTGTGGCCAGCTCACCTGCCTTTGCTGTGGAAAGTCTCCCCACAACGGCCTGAGGGCGGGTGTGGGGCATCCACTTCGGGGCTGCTGGCACCGCCCGTGGGACGCTGTCCCGGCGGTGTGGTGGACGTGCCCCGGGAGGCTCTCGGGATTGGCGTCCAGGGACGCTCCTCGGCGGCGTCTTTGGGGGACAGGGAGGACACCCCTGCCTCTGCATGGGAGGCCTGCTGGCCGGCCCCCTGGCCAGGACGACGGGCCATCCACGCCCCACCCCCAGGCCCCTCTGGGCTCCTCGCCTGGTCAGCCCTGGGGTCTTGCAGCTGGGGAGGGAGAGGGTGAGAGGAGACTCCTGAAGGCTTTCTGGAGACAAAGGCTGGTCTGGGTCTCGCGGGGGTCTACGAGAGGGGCTCAGAGAAGGCGGGAAAGGCACTCCTGGCTGAAGGCAGAGCGTCAACAAAGCAGGGGCAGGGTGGGGTGAGAGGCAGCAGAGCCAGGCCCCGACGGGGCGGCGGTCCAGGAGGGGGCTTGGACCACGTTGGCTCTGCTGCCCCTAAGGCTCACTCTAGCCTCGGGGCGAGGCAGCGGCAGTCTCGGACGCAGGCAGCACCCCCAACCCCGTGACTGCCCTGCTCCTCAGCCCTCGCCGCGCCAAACCAGGGGTCCCGAGAGCCAGGGCTGGGCCCAGGGAGGCGCAGGCTCGGGCTCTGCTGGGATGACCTGGAGATGGCCTCATCTGACGCACCAGGGGGGTGGGAGTTGGCACTCCCTCCCACCCATCCCCAACAGGGACTATGGCGCGAATGCCCCTCCAGGGTTCCCTGTGTGGCTCCCCGAGGCCCCCACCCCTGGAGACAGACACCTGATGCCTGCAGGGTGGCGCCAGCGCGGCGGGATGGCGGGTGGGCTTCCGGTGGCCGGCCCAGCGGCCTCAGCATCAGACAGCAGGCGTGCGTCCTGTTTCCCTTCTCTCCTTCGCCGCCAGGCAACTCGGGCACACTGTGTGCTCAGCCAGGAGACCAGATGCCGTTAGCTGGGGCTTTCTGTGCCAGCGCGCCCTCTCTGCCCGGCTTGGCCATCCCTTAGCGTGACAGGATGGTCCCATCGTGCCCGAGGCTTTTCCTGAGAGGGGCCGTAAATCCTTCTGTCGGGAAGAAAAGCCTCAGGTCCCCAGGGCTTTCCCTTGGCCCCTGGTTGGCAGGTGCTCCCAGGCAGATTTCAGAGATGCTGTGCCCCGCCTGGAGGTCACCAGTCCTCCCATATGCGTGGTTCCCCCCTGCACCGAGGCAGGAGAGGATATGCCCTGTTTACTGATGGGGCGGGGTCACACAGACAGCAGACCTAGGGTGCCGGCGGGGTCCCTCTCAGGCAAACCAGATGCTTCTCCCCTCAGCCTCCCTGTGCCTCGCGTGTTCAGTCGCTCAGTCGTGTCCAGCTCTTCGCAACCCCACGGACTGCAGCCCGCCAGGCTCCCCAACTCTTCGCAACCCCACGGACTGCAGCCCGCCAGGCTCCTCTGTCCATGGGATTCTCCAGGCCAGAAGACTGGCGTGGGTTGCCATTCCCTTCTCCAGGGGATCTTTCCAACTCAGGGGTCGAACCCGGGTCTCCCGCGTTGCAGGTGGATTCTTTACCAGATGAGCCACCAGGGAAGCCCACCCCCTTGTCCCCTTACCCAGATGCCTCGGATGATCTCAGGAGTCCAGCAGTTCAAATGGGAGCCTGACCTTCTGTCATGTGGAGGCGGGGGCGGGGGGCGGGGAGCATGCTGAGGTCCCCTGGCAGCACTCAAGGCAGAAACCCAGAACAGGAACTCGGGGGTCCTCATGGTGGGACACTCAGCTGAGTCTCCCCTATAATTCTCATCTATTCCTCAGCTCCAGGGAGCCGAGCTTCTAGTAACACAGAATTCATGACTTTCCAGCCCCCCAAGTGCAAGGCATCTCCAGCCAGTGTGCCTCCGGCCCCTGCCCCACTCGGTGCACGTGGTGGGGGGCTGCGGGGGGTTGCCGGGGACCGGAGGCCTGGGTTCTGCTCCGCAAAGCACCGCAGCTGGCCAAGCAGACTCAAGACGGGCCTGCAGGCGCCGGCTGTTTTGATCCCAGGCTGCACTGGAATATTTGAGCCCTGCCGACGGATGTGATATAAAAATACAGCCGGCTGCCAGCACACCCGGGAAGGACCGCTTCCTCGCCAGCCAGCGCCCCGGCAACGAGTCTTCTCCCAGCCCTCAGCCCCCACCCCCGGAGCTGGGGGCAGGACTCAGAGACTGAAGCTGCTCTTCTGAAGTGTGAACAATCCTGCCTGCTCCAAGGGATTTTTTTTTTTTTAATTCCATACTGAGCTGTAAGGGAATATTTGGATTATTCTTCTCCCTGCCCCACCCCCGCCGCCTTCTATAAACTCAGCAATTGAATTAAAATACAGGAATGAATTATTGAAACGAACGTACGTCTATGCTTGTCTCTGAGAACTACATCAGCGGTGGGCTCCATCCGGGACAGCACCGAAGCTGACCTCTATCTGGTACCCTGCTCTCCCTTCACCTGCTTGTGGGTGTTTTTTAAAAATTTTGCCTGAAACTTCGGGAGAGCCAAGGGGGAGGAAGCTGGGGGCAGGAAGGCGGCTGAGGGCCGTACTTCTCCAGCAGCAAAGCCAGGGGTCGCCCCTGCTCACGGGACCGGAGCTGGGGTGCTCAGGGAGAGATCTCCTGACCTGCACGCTTCTGGGCTCGTGGCGGGCTCTGCCCTCCGCCTCCTCTATGGGTCTTGGTCCAGATGGTCAGCTCTGGGCCTGCGTTTCCTCAGCCCCAGACAGGGGTGGACACTGATGGTGCCATGGAGCAGACACCAAGGTGCCCGGAGAGAGGCAAGCACCTCAGGGCATCTTGGCGTTCGTGACCATGCGCAGTGCCCGGGCCCGCCTCTGCACCGCAGAGAAGCCTCCCTCCCTGCGGGCTGGCTCCCGGACCACGCGAGCACCCTCGGGCACCCTCCGGGGGTGTCGGCACCCCTGCTGCATTGAGGGAGCCGGAGGCCCGGAGCAGGGCGACCGGCCGCTTCCCTGCAGCAGGCGGGGCGGCGGCCGGGTTCTGTCTCTGTTTACCCAGCTGGGAAGAAAGCCTGTCCAGGCAGCAGTTAGGACCAAGCGGTGGGCATCTGTGGGCTGAATGGGGCACTAAGCACCGGGCGCCCGCGTTCCCGGCCACAGCCCTGGAAGGTGCGAGTCTCAGGTTCGGGGAAGGGAGAGGGGAAGGGTTTGCCAACACTCTCCCGAGGGTTGTGTCCCGGCTACGTGCTCCTGCCGGAGTCTTGGGGTTCACCTCCCAGGAGTGGGGGAGGATGTGGCATCACCCCATTGCACTGGGGAGGCAATACCTGTGTCGGTCAGGCTCTCTCCAAGGGAAGCTCCCTGCTCGAGCCGCCCGCGCCCCCATTCAGCTGGTAAGTTGGCCCCCAGACAACAGAACTGAGCTTTCAGCCCTGCCCCACTTGACAGGGGCGGGGCGGGAGGGCGGTGATGAGCCTCAGAGAGGGCAGAGCTCGCTCAGCAGTCCTGGTGAGAGCTGGGCCTACAACATGGAGCCCCTGTCCAGGCCTGGGTGATGCGGAGGTTAGGGAGGTTGCCACCAGCCTTGGCCAGCCATTTCCTGCGCCCCTCTGCCAACTGTGACCCCGGTCCAGGAAAGCTCTTCCTAGTGGGGTATTCTGAGGGCCCGTGAGTTGGGGTGATGAGTCCAGGTAGCTGCAGAGTTCCCCCACAGGGTCCGCCCTGGCACGTGGGACCAGGAAAGGGCCCTGCTCTGGCTCCGGATTCAGGGGAAGGGGACTTGAAAAAGCAGGACCCAGGGCTGACCCCTCCCCGAGACAGTCATCCCAGGCCGAAGGCAGGTGGGCGGTGATCCAGGAGGGCTGGGCTGGCGGGCAAGGGCCGGGCAGGGGAGGGGACATACAGGAAGGCCAGGGGGCACAGAGCGGGGCGGGAGGGGCGGGTGGGCAGAGCAGGGACCCCTGGGACTGAGCCCTGCCCGCTCACCGAGCTTGCGTGTGTGTGTGTGTGTGCACATGGGCATCATGTGTCTCAGGGGTCCGGCTCGTGTCCCTCTCCCTCAGCTATCCCTGGCCTGTCTCTTATACACATCTAGATGTGTATAAGAGACAGCCTCTTTCACTTTCATCAAGATGAAGAGCCTTTGCTTTCTGCCATAGGGTAGTGTCATCTGTATATGTGAGGTTACTGATATTTTTTCCCAGTAATCTTGATTCCAGCTTGTGTTTCATCCAGCCTGGGATTTCACATGAGGTACTCTGCATGTCAGTTAAATAAGCAGGGTGACAATATACAGCCTTGACATACTCCTTTCCCAATTAGGAACCAGTCCCTTGTTACATGTCCAGTTCTGTTACTCCTTGACCTGCATACAGATTTCTTTTCATGGTGTTTTTCTTTAAATACACACTTAATCCTTTATTCAGGCTGTCACATTCTCTTGACAGTTGGATTCTCTTGATTCAAGACTTGAAACCAAGGGGAAAGCTGTGCTGGAAGTAGGGGCATTATCTTGCCTGCAGCATGATAAGTGCATTAGAGAGACAGAGTAAGTGCAGATGGACAAATCTGGGGGCCCCTGTAGTAACCAAGTGAGAGAACACAAAGGCAGGTCATAGGGTGGTGAGAAGGGTGGTGGGATGGAGATAAGAGAATGAAATTGGAAGATATTTAGGTGATAAAATGAAGAGGACTTGATTCTGACCTTTGAAATAGTATGATGGTGAAGTCATGTCCTGAACAGGGAAGTGCTAGGAGAGGGACCAGCTTGAGTCTTGCAAAGTTCCATGTGCGTGTAAAGTACGCTTCATTCCAAATCATAAAATGCCTTCCCAGCATCCCCAAATTTCAGTGTGTAGTCCATTAAATCCTCTGGTGAAATGAGCAGAATTCATTCCTTGGTCAAAGCCACTATTACATCTCCTTAGAGAATTCATCTAAATACATTCGTCACCGTCCCGGGGCCCGTGCCCTCGGCGTCCGCGGCCACCCCGCCAGCCCCACGCCGCCGCCCGCCCCGCCGCAGCGCGCCCCGGCGCCGCCGTCTCTCGGCCGCCGCGCTGCTGTTCTCGGGCTCCACGTCGGCGCGCGGGCGGCGCGCGGGCACGCAGTGCCCGTTCTCGCCGGCGCCCAGCCCGTTCTCCGTGGTCGGGGACGCGCCGTCGGGGCCCGCGGGCTCGCGCTTCTCGCTGAGCGTGCGCGTACGCAGCTTGGCCACCCGGTAGATGCGCGCGTAGACCAGGCCCATGATGAGGCAGGGAGCGAAGAAGGAGCCGATGCAGGAGGACAGGATGTACCAGGTCTCGTCGTTGAGGCCACACTGCGGGTAGGCGGCGCCATCGGGCCGGCGGTAGAGCGAAACCAGCGGCGGGAAGGAGATGACGGCCGAGATGAGCCACACGGCCACGATGGTGGCCTTGACGCGGCGCGGCGTGCGCTTCAGGTTGTACTCGACGGCCTGGGTCACGGACCAGTAGCGGTCCAGGCTGATGGCGCACAGGTGCACGATGGACGAGGTGCAGAAGAGGACGTCTAGCGCCAGGTACACGCCGCACCACACCTGCCCGAAGTACCAGTAGGCCATGAGCTCGTTGGCCAGCGAGAAGGGCATGACCAGTGTGGCCACCAGGATGTCAGCGGAGGCCAGCGACACCAGGAAGAGGTTCTGCGGCGCACGCAGCGCGCGGCTGGTCAGCACGGCGATCACCACCAGCACGTTGCCCACCACGGTGAAGACGATGAGGAAGCCCACCACGGCCGCCAGCCCCGCCACGGCGCCCGCCGAGTACTGGCCCGGGGGCGGTCCCCAGGGGGCCCCCGAGCCGTTGGCGACCCTGCCGCTGCCCGCGTCGCCGGCGCCGCTCGCGTTGGGGCCCGCCGCTGCCGCCGCCGCCGCCAGCGCCGCCGCCAGCGCTGGGGACGCCATGGTCCTCCCGCAAGCTACGCGGTCCCGCCTGGAGCCGGGGCGAGGCCGCGGCAGCTCGGGCGCCCCCCAGCCCGGGTTGGAGCCCGCATCGCCGCCTGCGCCTAGGGCGCGCCCGCCGGGGACCGCGGCGCCCCGCAGCCGACCCTCGGCCGTGGCGGCCCGGCTGGCGAGCGGCGCGCCGGAGAGCGTGGCTGCCCAGCTCCCAGCCGCCGCCGCCGCCTTACAGTTTGGGGAGCAAAGCCAAGATGTGTATAAGAGACAGCCCCTCCCCCCGCCGCCACCTGATGCAAGAGAAGGTGGGAGGTGAGGGGGATCGGGTAGGGTGAGGGTCTGGAAGGCCCCCACCCCCAGGACTGCAGGACTGACTATGGTACCCAGCATTTAGATTACAAAGGTTTATTTAGAAAAAGAGTTTGGTTGATTTGGCTGTCAGTCGTTTTTGGCAAACATTTAAATACTTTGGGTAACCAAAGATTGCCGGTGCCTTGCTTCCTCCCCCACCCCCACCCCTGGAAATCCACCCACGGAGGTCCTGGGAGGTCAGCCCTTGCTCAGAGGTGGAGAGGAGGGTAGGGTGGCATGTGTTGGGGGCGGGGCAGGCTCCCTTCTCGTCAATTTGGGAGGATAACAGAGTGCCATTGGGCTCTCCCACCCGGCCCCACTACCACACCTGGGCGGGGGGGCCCCTCTGGGGAGCGGGATCCAGGCCTCGAGCCCCAGAAGCAGCCCCTTGCTGAGACAGGAAGGCAGAGGGGTCTCCCCTCTCTCCTTCCCCCCTCCCCGGGGGCCCTGCAGTCTCTGGGCTCTCGATGGGCGCTGTGTACCCACCCCTGCACCCCGAAGGCCAATCCATCCTCGGGTCCCTGGGAGGCCGGCTTTGCCCGCCTCCGCCGGGAGCTGTCCAGGGTGTCCGCGCCGGGGCAGGGCGCGCGGGTCACTGCCTGAAGCCCCTTCTCCTCCGTCGGAAGAGGATGTGCTTGAAAGAGCGCCGGAAGTCCTGGTTGAAGACGGTGTAGATGACCGGGTTGAGCGAGCTGTTGCAGTAGCCGATCCAGAAGAAGAACTTGAAGAGCGGGCCGGGCACCTGGCAGGCCTCGCGGCAGATGCCGTACAGGCTGTAGCTGAAGAAGAAGGGGAACCAGCAGAGCACGAACACGCCCATGACCACCGCCAGCACGAAGGTGAAGCGCTTCTCGCGCGCCTGGGCCACCTTGCGGCGGCACACGCTGCTGCGCGCCCGGCGCCGGCGAGACAGGAAGAACTCGACGGAGCGCGAGCTGGCGCGGGACAGGCGCCCGCCGGGGCCCGGGGACCTCGCGGCGGCCAGCGCGCCCGACTCGGCCGTCACC
>SJYT01039392.1:333302-366768 GCA_006410635.1 Cephalophus harveyi | reverse complement strand
TGCCGGCTGACCCGGGCGGTGAGTTCCAGATCCCTGCTCTTTCTAAGACGGCCGCCTCCTCACCTGCCCGGGGACACGCGCGCGCTCGCCCGCAGCGGGGCCGGCTCGAGGGGTCCGCGGCCTGACCGGAGAGCCAGCCGCTCGCAGCCCGGCGGAGGACGCGACGCGGCTCGGCTGCGCCCTCGCTGCGAGGGCCGACTCTCCTCTCTGGGGGATGCTCGGGGGCCAAGCTGCCTCCCCACCCCCGGCCTCTGCTGGAGCGTGCATCATGACGGCGGTGCCTGGGGACGCCCTGGGCAGGCTCCCAGGCTCTGCACCCTTGTTGGCAATTCCTGAAGTTGAATTCTTATGCTCCATAAGCTCTGCTTTTTAAAGGCTGGGGGATGTTCTGTGTCTTCGCCTCTGACAAACGCCCCAAACTGAGTTGCCAGATGAGGAGCTGTTTGGCGTGGGAGCCGCATTGCTGCCAGGGGCGAGGTGTCCGGAGCAACCCCGCTGGCCCCTGCCCCCACGGCCCTGTGCATCTGTTCTGCATTTGTACACTGTTCCGTGGTGGTCCCCACCTCCTGCGGTCTGTGGGAGACGGAGGCTGGGGGGGAGGACCGTGGTCCCAGGCCAGGCATTTCTCACCAGGACGAGCCGTAAGACCGTTGCTCCCAGCAGAGCAGAAACACCCCGGCTGGCCTGCGGCTCTCTTCTCAGGTCGGGGGAGGAGGGGACGGGGGTTGTGTCTGGGGAGGGGGTACTAGGAGGGTTACTCAGGGAGGGGCTGGAGCCACACACACACACACCCCATGATGCCTGAACTGTGCCCTGGCTGGAGGGCTGCTTCCCTCTGCTCTGAGCTCCCAGGAGAGCGGCCCACGTGGAGCACCGACATCCTTGTTAACATGGTTCCGCTGATGGGCAGGGCAGGGTCAGGCCAGGGCCAGACTGGAAATCAAATAGTCCAGATGGCAGACCTGCGGAGGAAGGGCCAGTCCTTGGCATTTATACAGTTTGGGGAGCAAAGCCATGATCGTGTGTGACCCGGGGAAGGCAGAGGCCCCATCCTTGTGAAAGGTCCTCTGGTCCTGGAGCCTGAAAGGTGCCACCAGTCAGGGTGCCGAGGGGCGCACTCTGCAGGAAAGACCCCTGCGCCTCCGTCTTTGGCTTGCCCTGGCTCTGTCTGGATCAGACCTTCTGTCTTGAATGCTGGCTGTCTGGGGTCGCTGGTGCCATGCACTGAGATGGGTGCAGGGAATGCCGTCAGTGCCCTGGGCCTCTTCCTCTAGCCTGGGAATGGGGTTATCAGGGAAGGCTTCCTGGAGGAGGTGACCTCTGAGCTGTGTTTGGAGAGTGAGGGGAGTTATTAGGAAGTGAGAGGCCCCTGTTCGTTGTGCCCCCTGGGGTGGGGTTGGCCTTTGTCCTGGTGGGCATGTCCTCAGAAGGGACATGGTGGTGGTCACATACAGGTTTTGGAGAGGTCTGCCCTGCCATCAGCTGGATCGCCATGTGGGCCTCCTCCTGGCCTTGAGGGGGTCTTACCTTTCGAGAAGCACTTTGGGGGCTGAGTCCATGCAACACCCCACATGTCCACAGGCGAGGCCAGCCTAGCATGAGGGGTTTGAAGGAAAAGCACACGGAGCTCCAGGGGCCCCAGAGCAGACAGCACATCCCACCGTGCAGGCAGTGGCTCTCCAGCCCTGCCGGGCTGGGAACTGCTGGAGAGCCTGGCCGGCCGAGTGACCCAGGCCCCTGGGGGACGCCGGGATGGCCTTCTGACTTCTGACAGCAGAGCGCGCCCTGCTTGCCAAACTGGGAGGAGGCAGGAGGAAGGGCCGCTCCTGGGGATCCAGGGCCCAGAGGCGAGGGGCGGCAGCGGGCCGGGTGCCCGCACAGTCCTCGGGGTAGAGAGCCCTGGCCTGGAAGGCACCGCATGCAGGCCTGCTCTGTGCGCGGGAGGGAGGCCCCAGGGGCTCAGCTGTGTGCCGTGGAGCTGGAGAGGCCTCTTACCCCAAGACTGAGCGTGAGGCTTGACAGGCGGCTCCCCACTGCCCTGGAACAGATGAAACCGCCTGCGCCCTGGGAGACTGCCTGTCCTGAGGGTCGCTGCCCGCCGGGCCCGGGCTTGGCAGGACGGGGTGGGTGACAGGAGGGTGCTTTGGGAAGTCAGGCTGCGCTGGTGGGGGAGGGGCGTTGGGGGCGTCTCGTGAAGCGACTTTGTGGAGGTGGAGCTGGCCGGGGCTATAAGGTTGTCCTCGCCTCCATCCCCTGTGGCCCACGGCATGCTGGGTCCTGGGCCCGCTCCTGGGAGGAAGGATCTGGGTGTGCACTAGCGCGGTGTGGTGTAAGGTCTGTGCTTGAGTGGCCTCAGCGCAGGTGAAGGGGGGTGCGTCTCCTTGAGCTGCCTCCCTGAATGTGCAGGTGTGCGTGCACACACATGCACACGTAGCCGTGTGTGCACAAATGCACACACACATAGCTGTGTGCACACATATCCACGCACACCTGGGTTTGTATCTTTGCACACACTCACGTGCATCCAGGAATATGCACACAGCCATGTACATGACCATGCATTCACAGAAGCATCCATGTGTCCATGATGCACACACCTGCACGTTCGTATACCTGCAAGCACCATGCGTGCACACCTACTCACATGCGCATGCACAGGTCACACACGCTATGCTCATACATGTATGCGTGCACACACATCCACACACATGCAGTCACACACACATACTGTGTGCTCACATGCAGGAATTGTGTGCACACTTCATTTGTGTACGTACAAGCATCCAGCACACAGACGTGCCTGTCCACATGTGCACACACATTCCTACACACACACCCATGCGCTGGCACACGTGTGCACACCCACACATGCACACGTGCCTGTGGCCTCGCTCACCCTCCCAGCTGCAGGCAGGCTGTATCTCTGGTGCCCCAGCGCGGGCAGCTCTTCCAGGCATCGGGCTGGCTTCCACCTCACCGCCTCGGCCTCTTCGGGAGCCCGTTTGTCCCTGCCTGTCGTGGACTTGGGCCTCCGTCACGGGCCCTTCTCCAGGTTGGCAGCTCTGCCCCCTCTATCCCGAGCGCTCTCCTCTTCCTCCAAAACATGAGGCTCGAGATTCCTCCCCAGGAGG
Organism: Cephalophus harveyi; assembly: GCA_006410635.1. Classification (NCBI taxonomy): domain Eukaryota; kingdom Metazoa; phylum Chordata; class Mammalia; order Artiodactyla; family Bovidae; genus Cephalophus; species Cephalophus harveyi. The sequence goes on along the minus strand of SJYT01039392.1, from coordinate 363,637 downwards.
CCTGCCCACTTTCCCCGGCTGGTGGGAAGCCCCCTTCACTGGGCTCCTGTGTGACCCTCAGGGACAAACCATCATCAGACCTCATCTCTGCCATGGGCTCTTGTGGACAGGCTACGTCTCTGTCCCTCCATCTGGGGGGAGGCCTGCCTCACAGCTCGCGGTGGAAGCACGCGGGAGGGATGGGTGGTCCAAAGGGCCTGGCGACCTCCATCCTCCCCAGCCACACTGGATGCCGGTGCGGTCGCCTCTGCGGGTGGCGGTCGGCGGAGCACAGCAGCGCTTCACCCAGAGCCAGACCCAGCCTCCCCGCCCGGCAGGCCCTTCTCGTCTCCATTCTGTGGAGGTCCTGGACTTAAGCTCCCACTTATCTCCTCACCTTCTGTCTGGCAGCCCGAGAACCTCCTGCCTCCCATGGCCTCAGTTTTCCCATCTGTAAAGTGGGGCTATTGACTGGATGGTTCTAAGGTCCGTGCTGGCTCCTCCCCAGCTGGGCCTCCAGCCCCTGGGAGTTTTGCTGTGTCTGCGGTCTTTGCCCTCAGCTGGTGCCTGCAGGGAGAGGGAAGGGCCCTTGCACTCTGCTGGCTGGCGCGAGGCCGGGGCAAGCCTGGCATTCCAGTCTCGGACCCCAAGACTTGGTGTGTCCTCGACTGGTCTGAGGATATTGTGTCCCCAACTTTATTTGTAATTTAATTTTTAAAGCTGAAGCAGGGGAAAAGATGCAGCTTGCTTCTTCTCCCCGCCCCTCCCCGAAGAATTCCAGAACCGCTTTGTCTTGTCAGAATGCAGCCAGGCTTGCGTGCACCAACTTCACTGTGATATCGATCCCAGTGATGGACTTGGCACTGCTGGGCTCCTCCAGGGCTGGCGCGGGGCCCTCCGGGGGAAGGACGGCTTTGGGGACCGTCTTGGACTTGCAGGGAGTGTAATAGATTCAAGCTGCGAGTCAGCATGCTTGAGGCACAACTGCTCTGCACCTCGCTCAGCCCGGGGGCCTGCTGGGCGCAAGCGCACATCCACCCATCACACGGGGGCCCTCCGGGGCTCCCCTCTGCTGGCCGCTCCGGGCTGACCCATCCTCCGTCGGGCCTTGCCGCTGCCCAGACACCTGAGCCTGGCGATCGGGGCCCTCCGTGGCCTGGCCTTGACCTGGACCCTGGGCTCGAGCTGACCAGGCATCGCTGTGTGAGCGTCCCTGTCCGACCCCCTGAATGGGGATGACGGAGCCCCGTACCCTCCATGGCAGGCGAACAGGTTCTCCGAAAAGATACACGCAGAGCTCTCGGCCCTGGGTGCCCCAGCGGCGCCCATCTCTGCTGCCATTCCCTGGGCCTGGAGCACCCGCCCCTGCCTGTCACCCACCTGAGCAAGGCACAGCGCCATGCCCCCTCAGCACCAGAGGGGGCTCCTCCTCAGCATCCCCCACCGGGGTCCATGGCCCACAGCAGCCACAGGGCCCCTTGGCACCGCCAGGGGTCATTTCCTGGGGGAGCCTCACCCTGCAGCTTCCCCTCCGGACCCCTTCCTGTTCCTCAACCCCTGCCCATCAGTGCTCACGAGTCCCCACCCTTCAGCTGGGTCCTGTCCTGAACAGTCCCTGGGTGATGGGCCCCCTGCACCCTCCTCGCATCCCCCTCACGGTGTGTGCTGGGTGGCATCCCATCCTGCAGATGAGGGTGGAGGCCAGGCTGCTCCGGATCACGCGTGGGTGCGAGCCCAGGCCCGTGGTCCCCTGTCCTGCTGCCTCCATGGTGCCTGCCATCCGCTCACCGGTGCCTCCCTGGCCGCTGGCCTTAGTTACTGGGGTGGCCTTGGAAGGGCTCTCTGAAGCAGAGGCCTGAAGTGGGGAGCTCTGAGGGCCTGGCATGATCGTATACTCAAGCCAGCCCCCCCCCAGTCTGCTCTCCCAGGGCCAGAATCCTAGACCCAGCCCCTATCACTTTTTCTGAGCTTCAAGGTCTTCCCAGTACTGTGGGGGCTCTGCATTCATCCAGCGGGCGTCTCCTGGGCACCTGCTCTTTGCCACGTGTAGACAGCGCCCACGGAGAGACCACAGCACCCCCCAGGCCCAGCTGAGGGCTCGGGGCCCAGGCCCCCAACCTCCAGGGACCTGCTGGGGGCTCAGGGAGGACTCTCTGGAAGGAGAAGGGGCCCAGCTCAGACTGGAGGGTGAGGCGGCAGGATGCTCCGGTGGCCCCAGTGAGCCAGGTCCGGGGGCGCACCTCCTCCCGTGTGAACTGGGTGGGACATCGCTGCCTCTTCCAGGATCCTAACCAGCTGGCTTTCATTCTGTTGTTTTCCAGTCTCCCAAGTCACACCTGACTCTTCACGTTGCCATGGACTGCAGCACGCCAGGCCGCCCTGTCCCTCACCACCTCTCGGAGTTTGCCCAAGTTCATGTCCGTTGAATCGGTGGTGCCATCCAGCCATCTCATCCTCCTAAAGGAGATTATCCTGTCTGGGCCTGACCCGATCGGGTGAACCCTTTAGAAGCTTCAGAGGGGCTCCCCTGCTGGCCACACGGAAGGAGCAGTGATGCCAGAGGCAGTCCCTGGGTGAGGACCTGAGTGTGGCCTTTAGGGGCTGAGTGGTCCCTGGAAAACCACAAGAAAGCTCACCTTGGCCCCTCAGCCTCTGGAAACTGAACTCTCTCGACAGCTGGGGGAGCCTGGAACGCGGGGAGTCCCTGGCCTCGGGTGAGAACCTGGTCTCAGCTGACACTGTAATTTCAGCCTCCAGACCACGAGCAAGGAGTCAGCTGGCCCGCACCCGGACTCTTGGCCCATGGAACCTGAGATGGTAAACGTGTGTTGCTTTTAGCTGATAAATTCGTGGTGCTTTGTTATGCAGCGCAGATAATGAACGCACCTGATCTGATGGAGGAGCAGTGATGTGTCCAGGAAAGGCGGACACCCTTCCCCAGTGGCTGGAGAGAGGTCCCATGATCCAGCCTCAGCCCATGAGACCTCCCTCATGACAGGCAAGAAATGTACCAGAAAACTCACTGCCTTCCTTCCTGTTTGGTCATGGATGTGTGATGATGTGACACCTGGAGCTGCAGCCGCTCTTTTGGGGCCAGGAGGAGATGATGCCGACAGTCACGGGGGGAAAGAGTCCGTATCCCTAATGCTGTTGCTCCTGAGCCTCCAAATGAACCCACCCTGGAGCCAGCCTTTGGTCAGACTTCCTGCCAAGGGAGATGCTAAGTAGGCTCACTGTCTAAGGCCCTTTGGGAGGAGGGTACCATAATGTGTCACTGAACGCATCCTAGCTGACTTGCTGTGCACAATCCTATCCTGCCTCCTTTGAGAATTACTGTGCACTAGGCAAAATAACACTCAAAAGCATCCACACCCTCCTCTCCAGAACCTGTGGCTAAGTGACCAAAAGGGATTTTGCTGATGAGATTAAGTTAGCGACTTAATTAAATTAGGGAGATGAGAGATTATCCTATATTATCTGAACAATCCCTACACATTGTCACATCATCACAAGGGTCCTTCCACGTGAAAGAGAGGTGATCACGGAGGCAGAGGGTGGAGCGATGGGAGGAGGGCCACGCGCTCAGAGATGCAGAAGCAGGAGGAGACAAGGAAACAAGATTCTCCCCAGAGGCTCCAGAGGGAACCAGCCCTGCCACGTGTTCCATTCTTCTGGATGCCAGAGCTGGGCAATAATCAATTTGTTGTTACAAGCTCCTAAGTTTGCGATCACTTGTTATAGCAGCGATGGGAAATGAATACAGACGCGGTGGGTGTTTGGGAATGAATGAATGAGCGCAGTAGTTACAATGGAACTTCGTAAATTATCGCATTAAACACAAGGAATTGAGCCCTTGTGTGATGTTACAAGTCCCCTGCCCCTCCTGAGCCTCGGTGTCTCCAGCTCCGAGCTGAGGGATAGGACTCTGGTCTTCCCGGGCGCTTGCAGGCCCCTTGTGTCTAGGAGGGCCTTGTTGGAGCTGGGAGAGTCTGACAGAAGGAGATCAGGATGCCCTCCTTGTTACAGCTTCTTAGCCCTCATTTAAAAGCAGACATTTCATTTCCAAATACATGGGAGTTTTTCAAGTATCTTTGATATTAATTTCTCATTTGAACGCTTCCTTCTCTACCATTACTCTCTGTGGTTTATTCAGTCTAACTTCATTGAGGCTTCCTTGATGGCTAAGTCAGACCCCTCTCTTGGTAAATAACACACTGCCCTTGAAAACACGTGGGTTATTTCAAATATCTTTTGATTTTGATCTCTAACAGAATTGCACAGTAATAAGAGAAGAGCCTCGTGATGATTTCAATACCTTTAGATCACGAAATTTCTGCACCTGGTCCTATGTTTCCAGATATGTTCTAGCGTCTCCTGGTTTACAGTCTATGGGAACATGAAGAGAATTTGTATCCTATTGTTGTGTGGAAATGGTATAAATCTTAATTATGTCAAATTGTTTCACAATGCTTTTCAGGTCTACTATATTCTTCTACTCTGTACATTTATTCTATTAATTTCTGAGAGTTTGATATTGAAACTCCAACTAAGCATCTTAATTGTAATATATAGTGGAACTATATGTAACTTTGTTCTGTATTTTCCAAGTGAAAGTGAAAAAGTTGCTCAGTTGTGTCTGACTCTTTGCGACCCCATGGACTGTAGTCCATGGACTTCTCCAGGCCTGAATACTGGAGTGGGTGGCCTTTCCCTTCTCCAGGGCATCTTACCAACCCAGGGATCGAACCCAGGTCTCCCACATTGCATGTGGATTCTTTACCAGCTGAGCCACAAGGGAAGCCCAAGAATATTGAGCTGGGTAGCCTACCCCTTCTCCAGGGGATCTTCCCAACCTAGGAACAGAACCAGGGTCTCCTGCGTTGCAGGCAGATTCTTTACCAACTGAGCTATCAGGGAAGTCTCCTGTGAATGTGTTATCATATTTTCATCACTTAGGAAAAAAAGTCAGTCCTGCCAAATTCAAGTTGGAAGGTGGAGGCTGGGCCGTGGGCTCAAGGACCGGTCAGTTCTGGTTGGAATGAGCTGGCCCAGGAGTCTCCGGCAATCCCAGGGGAGGCTCTGTGTCTCCCGCGGGCCGGGCTCCCGGGAGAAGAGAGGAGAGCCAGGCTGAGCTGGGGGCCTCTGGGCTGAAGAGGCAACTTAAACCTGCTTGGTCTGCAGCCTCTGAGCAGCTAGTGGCCTTTGGAGGAATGGCTTCCCCTCTCTGAGCCTCCTCAGAGCATCTGAAGGATGGAGAGGGATCCTCACTGTCGGGTGCCTGGAAGGATGACACCTTTGCTGTCAGCCCAGGTACCTGGCTTGTGGGAGGGAAAGAGGCCTCGGAGGAGGGCTGATGTTAGATTTTTCTTTATATATCTCTGTATTGTTTAACTTGTTCCGAGAGCTTGAGTTACTGCGGCAAATTAAAAAAAATTTTTTTCTAACAAAAGAGAACAAAGATTTTGCCGCTGCTGGGGCTTAGCGAGCTCTGGGCACATTTTAATTGCCGTTGCCATCATGATGATCGCTCTTCTCCCAGCTGAACTAGCCCACTTCGCAGCGGCCCTTCAGGCCTGTCCCCAGCCTCTGCTTCAACACCCTGGGCAACGGGGAGCTCACTGCTTTTTCTGAACATACAGTCCATCCTGGGGGGGCTCTGACTGTTTTCAACGTGGACACCTCTGTGCCAGGCCCCAGGCTGGCCCCCGGGGACACTGGGAGATCACCCTCCTGGCTGCTCCTGTGGGCTCCAGGCTGCCTTCCTAGGGAGGCGCCTGGTCCCTGGTTACTGGAGGGGCCGAGTGGTGTGGGGCTCCCTGAGAGGGGGCTGCTGCCCCTGGCCTTGACAGCAAAGGGGAGGCCTCCGCCGTTGCCCCACCTCAGCTAGGAGGCTCCCGGCTCCACAGCACGACCCTGGAGTTGGCCTGGGGCCTCCCGCTGGAGCCAGGCACCCCTCCCTTACCCCAGGTCCCCCCTCCAGGGTTCTCTGGAGCCCTCCGGGGAGTTGTCAGGACCGTCAGCAGATTCGAAGCCTCACATTTTCCTTCACTCTCACGGGACCTCTGGGAGTTGGTGCTGCCAACACCTCCGCTTTGCAGACATGAGAAAACAGAGCCTTCGGGGGCACACATGGCAGCCTCGGTTCCCCAGAGTGTGGGACAGACCGGGGCTTGGGCTCAAGCCCCTACCCACTCCACTGCCCACAGTGGACGCCTCTGTGGGCACCACCCACTCCAAGTGAAACACCCCCCTCCCCACTGCAGGGGCCCTGGATCCGTGTGGGGGCCTTCTCTCCCCACCCCAAGCAGTGGGGGGAAATTAAATTAAATTTGCATTAATTTTTTAAAATACCATCCTTGTAGAGAGGGGGACCAAAGAAGGCAATGGCACCCCACTCCAGTACTCTTGCCTGGAAACTCCCATGAACAGAGGAGCCTGGTAGGCTGCAGTCCATGGGGTCACTGAGTCAGACATGACTGAGCGACTTCACTTTCACTTTTCACTTTCATGCATTCAACTAGTCACTCCTAGTTGAGAAGGAAATGGCAACCCACTCCAGTGTTCTTGCCTGGAGAATCCCAGGGATGGGGGAGCCTGGTGGGCTGCCATCTGTGGGGTTGCACAGAGTCGGACACGACTGAAGCGACTTAGCAGCAGCAGCAGCAGAGAGGGGGACAAAAAGAAACAAATGTAGAAAAATATGGGAAACCTATTGAAAATGTGTTCACTGCCCCAGTACCCCTCGACTCCCCCATCCTGCAGCACGAAGCTAGTGCTGAGTGAAAGGTGAATGAAGGGATGAACGGGACTTCCGCAGACCCCTCCACAGGAAGGCCCTTCTGCTCCTGCATCCTGGCAGAGACGGTCCCGGCCCAGAGGGCCTGGCTTCTCTATTAAAGCCCCACCTTCCCCTCTGCTTTGCTGCCTCTCATTCTCTGAGCGCCAAATATGTGCAGTAGGGGGCAAGAGAAGGGCTCAAATCCTGTCCCTAATGGTGACCAGATGTGGCAGGTGCCTAGGATGCCGCCAGCTCTGGTGGGCAAGGGGAATGCTCAGGCCATGCCCAGGAGCATCCACGCACCCTGTTGGGCCAGCGTCTCCATGTTCGCTGAGGGTCCTCTCGCTCCATCCTGAGGCCTGACACCTCGTATGGCGTTGTCCCCTTCTAGAATCTGGGGAACGTGCCGGATGGGAAAAGTTAAACAAATGAACCAATGTCATGCCCACGATTTGTGAATCTGACCGTAGCGGATACTCGCTTCACAGCTGGAGGGGTTCAGAGAGATTGCCGTTTTGTTTGGCTTTGATTTTTCTCAGATTGGAAAATGAAGAGCCCTTGACATGTTTGGGAAAACAAGCTAAGAAACGCTCACATCAGCCTGACCCTGTGAAGCGGCTCCAGCCTCCTGTGTGGCCCCTGATTCCCAAGTATTTCTAGAAGGCGGGGGCAGGCCCAGCTGCCCGCGCCACTGCCCAGAGCGCCGGAATGTTTGTGTTGGAGACACTGCAGGCTCGAACTCAGCAAGATCTGCTATGTTTTCTTCTTGAGTTTTTCCTTCCCAGAAAAGCTCTGATTTAAACTAGTAATTCGTCATGGGAGGGAGCGGAACTGGCCGGGAGTAAGTCAGGGTACAGGTGACGCACGCAGAAGTCCAGGCAGGACCAGCGCGGCGGCCTGACGGGGGTGAAGGACCCTGGTGCCTTCCACCTCTCCTGGGCCATTCCCAGCAAGCAGCTCCCACCTCGTGGTCTCAATTGGCTGCTCTAGTTCCAGCCATTGCCATCACATCCGAGGACCACTCAGTGCGGGTGGGAGGGCTCATCTGCCAATCACAGGGCATCCTCAAAGGGAGGATGCCCAGAGCCCTTATGCTAACACCCCATTGGTTAGAATGTGGTCACGTGGCCATACCTTCCACAAAGGAAGCTGGGAAATATAGTCTTAAATGGGGCAGCCATGAACCAAGATGAAAGTATTGACGATTTCCCAACCTAGGCACCACTGACATTTGGAGGTGGGAACTTCTTTGCCAGAGGGGCCATCCTGTGAATCGCAGGATGTTTAGCAGCATCCCTGGGCTCTACCCACCCCTGCTAGTAGCGTCTTCCAGTTGTGACAGCCAAGAATGTCCTCAGACGTTACCAAATGTCTCCAAGGCAAAGTCACTCCTAGTTGAGAAACACTGGCCAAATCAAGGGTCCCAATCTCTGTCTACAGCACCAGGCAGGAGTGGGGCTGGGGGGCTGTGGGGGCATGAAGCCTGCCTCATCAAGAGAGAGCAGCTTCCTCTGGGTTCCACTTTGCCAGGCCTCATGCAGGAAGAGCACACAAGTCGAGTTTTACACGTGAAGGGCTTACTGACGACTCCACGGACTGCAGCCCAGCAGGCTCCTCTGTCCATGGGATTCTCCAGGCAAGAATACTGGAGCAGACAGCCATTTCCTTCTCCAGGAGATCTTCCCAGCCCAGGGATCGAACCTGAGTTCGATTGCATTGCAGGTGGATTCTTTACCATATGAGCCACCAGGGAAGCCGTTACTGATGACACCTAATTAAAAAAATGAAAGAAGCTGCACGGTCATAATGAGGTGAATTGAGACCCCAAAAGAGCTTCCCTTGTGGCTCAGATGGTAAAGAGTCTGCCTGCAAGGCAGGAGACCTGGGTTTGATTCCCGAGTTGGAAAGATCCCCTGGATAAGGAAATGGCAAACCGTGCCAGTAATCTTGCCTGGAAAATCCCATGGACGGAGGAGTCTGGCAGGTATACTCCATGGGGTCACAAAGAGCTGGACACAACTGAGTGACTTCACTTTCACTTTCAAAACAGTATGTTCAAGTCCAATGTCTGGAACCTGTGAAGATGCCCTTATTTGGAAACAGGGTCTCTGCAGATGGAATCACATTCAATGACGTCATCCTGGACTGGGGCGGGCCCTGATTCAACAGGGCCGGTGTCCTTACAAGAAGAGAAACAGGAAGAGAGGCCACCTGAAGATGGAGGCAGAGGTCGGGGTGATGCCTGGGGCCCCCAGAAGCTGCAGGAGGCAGGAAGGACCCTCCCTGAGGGGGGCCTCCCTCCCAGCACCCTGATCTGACCTCTGGTCCCCAGGGCTGTGCGCCTAAGCTTCTCTTGCTTTGAGCTGCCCGGCTCGTGGTACTCTGCGCAGCAGTCACGGGGAACCAGCTCAGTGGGCCAGTGCTTGTCTGCGCCGCTGGGCAAGGGGCTTCCTGCAGCCTCTGCCCACACCCCCAGCTTGACAGGCTGGCCTGTGGGTCTGGCTTCAGCTTGTCATTTGAGACCAGCTACACGAGGCGGATGCACATCTGTCAGGCCCTGACCTCTGGGGTCACCGAGACAGCAAGACAGGCCAGACGGACAAGTCCAGCCACGAACCACCGGAGTCGAGCCTGACACCCCCAAGAACCTGGCCAGGAGCGGGACCGGTGCCGGGAACACACCGTCAGAGGTCCCTCCCGCCTTGCTACAGCCTACCTGCGGCGCCGCGGGGTCCTCTCAGACCCGCAGTTTCCTCGTCCAGCAAACGGGGAGAAAGTTCTCCTGGGGCCAGGGCCTGCCTGCAGGAGTACTGCCCAGCCGGTGCGCACCAGGTGGCCGTTGACGCCACGCTGGGTCACTCGGGCAAACAGATGCAGGGACCTCAGGGCTGTGTGGGTCCAGGAACACAGGAGCCGCGGAGGGCCTGAGAGCAGGTGGGAAGCGCCAGCTCTGCAGAAACGTGTGCTCTTCTCTGCTTTGAAGGTGGCTGAGCCGGGCCAGGCTTAGGGTTGCGGTTGGGATTAAGGTTAGACTTCAGGTTTAGTCAATAATACAACAGTGATGCTAAAGAGTTTAGACTGGCGTTTAGCTGGGCTTTGGTTGGGGTTAAGTTTATTAACAGGATTTGAATTGGGATGGGTTAGGGTTAATCGCGGAGAAGGCAATGGCACCCCACTCCAGTACTCTTGCCTGGAAAATCCCATGGATGGAGGAGCCTGATAGGCTGCAGTCCATGGGGTCACTAAGAGTCGGACATGACTGAGGGACTTCACTTTCACTTTTCACTTTCATGCATTGGAGAAGGAAATGGCAACCCACTCCAGTGTTCTTGCCTGGAGAATCCCAGGGATGGAAGAGCCTGGTGGGGTTGCACAGAGTCAGACATGACTGAAGCAACTTAGCAGCAGCAGCAGCAGCAGCAGGGTTAATCTTGAGGGTAGATCCAGGATTTAAGATGCAGTTTGGATCAGGATTAGGATTCGGGTCAGGTGAAGGTTTGGCTTCCCTGATGGCTCAGCGGTAAACCAAGCAGGAAACGCAGGAGACTTGGTTCGATCCCTGGGTCTGGAAGATCCCCTGGAGAAAAGTGAAAGTGGAGTCGCTCAGTCGTATCTGACTTTGTGACCACATGGACTGTACCTGCCAGGCTCCTCCATCCATGGGATTTTCCAGGCAAGATTACTGAAGTGGATTCCCATTTCCTTCTCCAGGGGTCTTCCTGACCCAGGGATTGAAGCCAGGTCTCCTGCCTTGCAGGCAGATGCTTTACTGTCTGAACCACAAGGGAAGCTAAATGAAAGTGAAAGTCGCTCAGTCCTGTCTGAATCTTTGCGACCCCCTGGACTGTAGTCCATGGAGTTCTCCAGGCCAGAAGACTGGGGTGAGTAGCTTTTTCCCCTTCTCCAGCAGATCTTCCCAACCCAGGGACCAAACTGGGTTTTTCTGCATTGCAGGCAGATTCTTTACTGACTGAGCTATCAGGGAAGCTCTGGGAGAAGGGAATGGCAGCTTACTCCAGTATTCTTGCCTGGAGAATTCCAGGGACAGAAGAGCCTAGTTGGCTACAGTCCAAAGGGTCTCAAAGAGTTGGACTTGACTGAAGCGATTAAGCATGCATGCCTGCAGGAGAGGTTCAGCAGTGGGCTGGGCTGGGGTGATTTAAGAGCTGGAATTTGAACCCTCACCCCTCGCTGTGGCTGCAGAGACCAGCTTGCGTCTCTTCATGGCTCTCCCCATCTGGCCACTGAGCATCCAGCCTCACCTTGATTCAAAGGTCCGTGACCTTTGACCCCTCACCACTGCTCAGGGCTCAGCATAGTCTTCTGAATGCGCAGCTCCTCTCTGATTTCCTCAAGGCTCTCCCAGCTCTAAAAATTCCAATTAGGCAGCCTCCTCTCCAGGCTCGAATTATGAGCTATTGTCATGCAGGAACCCAAGAGTACAAAGATACTTTCAAAAATGGAGCAGAACAAAAGATGAAGTTGATAGCGTCAGGCTCTGGTATTATACTTAGAGAAACTATTTAAAACCCAAATACTTTTTTCTGCTGTGTGTTCATCAGAATCGCTCAGGGAAACCTTGTGTGTGACTTCCACAAAAGGTTTGTATCGACAGGACATGTTATCGTTCAATTTCGAGGAAAGAAGAGTAGTTAGATGCCTCGTTCCAGATATTGTTTCAATTACAGCCAAAAAAATATACGAATTCCAGGAAGAAGCAAATATCTCCTTTTCATTCCCAAGAAGGCGCCCTTTCCTGATGTCAGAAGAGCCCACAGTAACAGGAAGCCCGGTGGGAGGCCCTGGGGATTTGGCGGCCCCTGCCCTTCTGGACTTCCCCGGTGGCTCAGCTGGTAAAGAATCTGCCCGCAATACGGGAGACTTGTTGGGTTCGATCCCTGGCTTGGGAAGATCCCGCAGAGAAGGCAAAGGCTACCCACTCCAGTATCCTGGCCTGGAGGAGTCCATGGACTGTATAGTCGGTGAGGTTGCAAAGAGTCTGACATGACTGAGCGACTTTCACAGCCACAGCTCTTTTGGAGAAGGTGAAGGCGGCATCAGGCGCATTTTGGAAATTTAAAGCATCATCACTTGGTATGGCTGCAAGGTGGGCTGGTGTCCAGCAGGGGGCAACATTCAAGGCCCCACCCCTCCAGACTGGTCCCAGTGCTTGAGGCTTTGCGGGGGACAGAAAGGGAATTAGTGGGTCCCAATCTTAAAGGAAATCCACCCTGAATATTCACTGGAAGGACTGATGCTGAAGTTGAAGCTGCAATACTCTGGCCACCTGATGCGAAGAGCCGACTCATTGGAAAAGACCCTGATGCTGGGAAAGATTGAAGGCGAGAGGAGAAGGGGACGACAGAGGATGAGATGGTTGGATGGCATCACCGACTCAATGGACATGAGTTTGAGCAAGCTCCAGGAGTTGGAGATGGACAGGGAGGCCTGGCGCGCTGCAGTCCGTGGGGTCGCAGAGAGTCAGACACGACAGCGACTGAACAGCAACAAAACTGGAGATGGGGTGGCGCCAGCCCCAGGGACGGCCTGGCCAGTCTCACCCCGCCCTCCACCGCCCACCCGTGGGACTGGCCCTTCAGCCTCCCGCTCACCCAGAGGGACCCCTCCAGGTCGAACTCTGAGCCCGCCCTCCCTGCAACCTCACCGGCTGGTGGGCGTCTGAGCCGGTAGGCAGAGCCCCCGGCAGCGTGGCTGGGCCCCGGCGCCTCCCTCGTCCCTCCCGGCCTCACACACTCTGCCCCAGGCGTGCCAGCTGCCCCGCTCTGCTCTGCTCCTCCCTGATGGCCCCCCGGGCCTCCCCACTTCCCCGCTTCGTGACTGGGACCCCTCTGCCCAGAGCACTCTTCCCAGCGTGACCCTTCACAGCTCTCTCTTCCGCATCCATCAGAACGAGCTCGGCCTCCTCGCTCAGGAAGCCCGCCTGGGGCTCCTCAGGACACCGGGGGGCTGCCCAGGTCCCGTCACGGGGGCTCATTATCCCAGTCTTCCTGGGCGTCTGTTCATGCGCTCAGGGCTCCTCGGGGCAGGAACCCAGATGCTTCACTTGCAGCGTCCCAGGTCCATCACAGGTGGAATCCTTCAGAAAGACTTGGAGGGACACATAAGCGCGCGAGCGGGTGAGTGAGGACGACCGGCCTGCTCACCAGTGCGCAGACTCTGGTCATCTAAGCGGAAACAGTGAACACCTGAGTGGACAGAGTGACTGCCTCCCAAAGTGTGGGGAGAGCCAGCTCTTTCGGGGGCCGGCCGGCCTGCTGGGGGTGGGGAAGGATCGGGGCGACATCCCACATCAACGCTTGACAGCTCAGGGCGCCTGCCTGGCCTGCTGGCTGCACACAGGCCTCACGGCATCAGCGCTGAGCTCCTGGCAGGTGCGGCCCCTGCTCCAGACAGACAGAGCGACAGACTCGGCCACGGGGCTGTCCACGCCGGCAGGACCCTCGACCTCCCGCCTCTCATCTCCCGAGGGGCAAACGGAGGTGCAGTGCGGACTGGGTCACGGGTGTGAGCGTCTATGGGCACCTCACCCTCCACTGCCCAGATGCCCGCCCTTCCACACTGGCCTCTGATTGCATCCTGCCAAGGCTGAGGCGCCAGTTGAGGGCTGGAGGGCGGAGGGGCATGGCTCATATCCGCTCCCCAGGCCGCTTCGGACCGGACGCCTTCCTGGACCGCAAGGCCCCACCTTCCTGCACCCAGGCCATCCTGCGGCCCCTGACCCTGACTGTCAGACTCACACCAGATGTACCACTGTCTGCTGGGAGCCAGGCAGAGAGCATCCAAGACGGCCCGGCCTGAGAAGCCAGAGTGGGCCAAGGACTCAGGTCAGAACAGGACGGGTCGGTGAGTGGCGATGACCCTTCAGTCAGGGTTCAAAGGCCGGGACGAGGCAGGTCTTAACCTCCCCCCACCCCCACCCAAACACGGTGGCTCTGGGGGCAGCTGGGGCGGTGGTGGTGGGAGGCCCGGGCTCGGGGCCTCACCCTCCCAGGACGGGACGTGCTGGGGTCACACTGGAAGCCTGTGTGGACAGGCGGCGTCCAGGACGGACGACTCGATGCAAGCGTCGCCAAGGTGACACGTGGTGAGCACCGACTCCTCTGTGTCCCGTCTCCACCCCAGGCTCCCAGGCTCCTCCAGCCCCCTCCTCCCGCCCTCTCCTCCCTCGCCCCCATGCCCCCCATCTCTGATGTCCTCAGAGAGGTCAGCAGGAGCCCCCCGTGGATGGGGATGCTCACGTCCGCGCTGGCCTGCGTGCGGGCCTTGGAAAATCCCGGCCCTTGTCTATTTAAGCCATTAGGAGCGGGTCTCCATGGAAACCACGGCACTGGGGGACTCGACACAGATGAATATTCAGGGATCAGGGCGCGGGGTGCCGGGGAGACCATGGCTTCCTGCAGTGACCAGCGTGGGGGTCCGGGGGACTGAGTCTTCTGGGGAGGACACACTGAGGCCTGGGCCTTCCGCCCCGCGCCCCCCGGTCAGCCGTGAAAGTGGGACAGTGTTGGCCGCTCAGTCGTGCCGTGGCCGACTCTGAAACCCCGTGGTCTGTCCGCGGGATCCTCCAGGCAAGCACACTGGAGTGGGTTGCCACTCCCTTCTCCAGGGGATCTTCCCGACCCAGGGATCGAACCCTGTTCTCCTGCTCTGCAGGCGGATTCTTTATCTGAGCCACCAGGGACGCCCTGGTCATCCCATTCACCGTCCCTGACTTGGTCTGTCTCGGCGCTTGTAACAAAAGCCCACAGAAGTGGTGGCCCCGTGGACCGCAGACGTTTACTGCTTACAGTCCTGGCCACTGGAAGCCAGGCACCAGCGCGTGCAGCCACATCCGGGTGAGGGCTGTCTTCCTGGGTTGCAGCCGGCCCTTCTTCCCGCGTCCTCGTGAGACAGAGGGGGCAAGGGGCTCTGTCGGCCTCCTCTACAAGGACACAGATCCCACCCGCAGCTGGTGAGTCAGGCCACCTCCCGAGGCCCATCCACACATAACCTCAGGCTGGGGTAGGAGTTCAACGTGTGAGTTGTGAGGGAGCAGACACTCAGACCACACCTGGACCTCGTCAGGCTGGGGCAGAGCACGTCCGGGGCCTGGCACAGCCTGGCACTCGGGGGAGGGCCCGGGGCGCCTGGCACGTGGAGGCCAGGGGCGAGGGTCTCCCCGTCCACCTTTTGTAGACTTAATGCCCACGTGCAAGTCTGCACCTGTGATTGTGCTTTGAACACAGTGTCCTGTGGGATCCCAGCCTGGCACCGGGCATCAGAAACGCCCAGGAAAATTCCATCTCTTACCAGCATAGAGTTCGAGGCCCCTTCAGGCCTGACTGGTGCCCGGGCCAGCCTGTGCCCCCAGGGTAACTCACTGCTTCCCCGGCGCTGCTCAGATGCGGCTGGGACGCACGTGGCTGCGTGCGTGGCTGTGGGTTTGTACATCTCCGTGTGTCCATTGCCTCCCAAGGGCTGGCTCAGTCTCCTTCATGGGAAGCAGGTCATCCTCCAGGGGTGTGGCTCCTGGTCGCCGGGGGCACCTTTTGAGGTGGGTTAGGGGTGCCCCCTTTCTGACTGCGCCCTGTTTCCAGGGACCAGGGGTGCTCCATCCTGGACCTTGGTCCAAGGTTACATTTAATAAAAGGAACATGCATTCATTTTAACTGTTGTTGCTTGCCACCTAGAAAGTAGCGTTTGGCACATGAAATATTCCAGAACCGGGGTCTCTGGTGCGAAGCGGTCTCTGGTGGTGGAAGGGTCAGGGTCACAGGCATGTACCCTTCATGTATTAGAAGGTCTTGGCGGCCCTCCGAGCAGGGATTGGGGTCACAGGGCAGGACTGGAGCCTGGCTCTGCTGCTTCACCACCCGAAGCTGTGGTTTCCTCATTATATCAGGGTGGGGGCCCCCCAGCACAGGGCAGACGGTACCTCATTACCATGTAAAGGCCTGAGCAGAGCCCAGGGCTGTGTGCCCGAGGAGCTGTGCCCACAGCCCCGGAGGTGAGCGAGGTTAAACCCCACCTCCTTCCCAGCTGGATCCCCGCCCACGGGGCTGCTCTGAGCCTCCTTGAAGGGCCGGCTTTCTGCCCCAGAACAAAATCAGCTGTCTCGCTATTCACCCGCTTCCGGCTCCTTCATCACTGGCATTGTTGCTCTGGGGCAGACCACTGGGACAGACGCGTGGCTGGACAGGTGGGTGCGGACGCTCCCGTGTGCCCAGCAGGGGCTCCTCTCCCTGCTCTGGGGACCAACTCCCACCCCGTGCTGCCCTTCCGAGGGGTGGCTCGATGACCGCCAGTCTGAGGAAAGAAAGTCAGATCGTAAAAGGGAAGAATCGAGGTGACCCCAGAGGGAAAGCAGTCAAGATCTCCGACCTTTCTCAGAGGCAGGCACACGTCCACTCGCCTTCAGCCCGTCCCTCTGACCTGGGAGCAGCCGCCAGGACACAGAGCCCGGCCTCCTACTCAGCCGTCAATGCCCCAGCCCCGGGGAGGCCCAGGGCAGCCCAGGAGACCTGCTCGTTGAAGCGGAGAAAGCTGACCTGAAGTGAGCGGTGTGAAATGAGATCATGTCCATGGTGGGTGGCTGGGAAGACGGACAGGACAGACCAGGGCTTCCCAGACCAGAAATCCCCCGAAGCCATGCAGACTGCACCTCCATCACGCCGTGAGACCCAAGTTCAAATCCTGACTCTTCTTATAGCAACAGGCTCTCTTCTGCTTGGTGTCACCGGGGGGCCAAGTAGGAATAAAAATGCTGACCTCGTAGGACCGCTGTGTGGACACCTGTTTATTATTATTATTATTACTTTTATTTTCTTACATTTTGGCCGTGCTGCATGGCATATGGGATTTCAGTTTCCAGCCAGGGATGGAGCCCACACCTCCTGCGTGAGCGGCGTGAGTCTTAACCCCTGCCCTGCCGGGAGGTCCCTTTTATTTTTATTTTTTTTCTTACTGCGAAGCCCAGGTCCAGAGCAGAATGGCCACACAGCAGTGTTTCTGCTCTGACCGCCTCCCTTTGGCATCCAGGGGCTTCTGATTCAAGATGCAGGCTGAGGGGCAGGCGATAGCCCTGGATCGCAGAGGGAGCCCTGCCCGGCGCACGGCGCTCCTCCGGGTTTTGCCACCAGGGACCAAGGAAGGTGAGGAAGGTCCTGCCCGGTGAGGAGAGCCGTGAGCCAGGCGCTCCGGCCGCCCCACGGAGCCTGGGGAGGGGGGCAGGGTGGCGTTTCAGGAACTGCCAGGTGCCCAGCGGGCTCTCCTCCGCGCACAGTGGTGAGGGCCGGTCTCGCCTCCAGGTGCCGGGGCCCAGTTGGGAGCCTGAGGCCAAGAGGGGCTGGCCGGGGGACAAACGGAAGCGATCTCGGAAGAGCGGCCTCTGCCCTGCGGCTCAGGAGAGTGGCCCCTGCCCAGGCGCCCTGGACACTGGGATCCCCAGCTCCTGCCTCACTCTCACCGAAGCCCCGAGACGTGCGCCCACCTTAACGGCTGTCAGCCCTCCCCGGAGCGGGTGGTGAAGACAGAGCCAGCCGTCACCAGGGGGTCAGAGGCGCAAAGTCAGGAGGCGGCGGGGAGGAACCGGGAGGAAAGGGGATGCCGTGAACTAGACCTAACAGCTCCCCTGTGAAAGCGCTAATGGAACGGCCGGAGCAGGCCTTCCAGGTAAGACGACACTGTTGGAGGCGAGGGAAGGCCCGAAAACCCCATGTGAGACGGACAAGCGTCACCGAACCGCCGTGCGGGACGCCTGAAGCGAACACATCGCCAGCCACCTTGCTGCTGCCAGTCGCTCCGGCGAGGCTGACTCAGACCCCTCAGGCTCCTCACGGGGTTCTCCAGGCAAGCATACTGGAGCGGCTGCCGTTCCCTTCTCCGGGGGATCTTCCCCATCCAGGGATCGAACCTGCATCTCCTGCGTTGGCAGGCGGGTTCTTTACCGCTGAGTCACCAGGGAAGCTGAAGTCAACTGCGCTTCAATTTAAGAACCTCAGTCAATGCTAAGCCGGAGAGCGAGTGGATGAGCCGGGACAGGGCGACGCCAGACACGTCCGCCAGTGGCGGTCAGCCCTTGGCATAAGGAAAACGCAGAAGTCAGGACCGAGGAATCGTTTTCTCTCCGAAAGCTTGGGCCCGATCTCTAATGAGAGACCCCCACTCTGTCCCAGCCCCCGGGACTCACGGACACACGTCCCTGGCGTGGCAGCTGCTTTGCCCCTCCTCGATGACGCGCTGGCTGAGTGATCAGACGCTCACTCCCTGGCCACACTTACGGCTTGGCACTCCCCTGCCTCCTGTCTGTGCGGAAGGACCCCAACTCTGTACCGCTGTGTCAGCTCGCTGGCGCCGCTGAAACAAAACCCCAGAGGCTGGGAGCAGAGAGCGGTTCTGGAGCTGATGCTGACCGTGCACGCCAAACTGTGCATTCAACAAGGGCGGACGTGGCCCATCTCTCCTGTGAAGCGAAGTTGCTCAGTCGTGTCTGACTCTTTGCAACCCCGTGGACTGTAACCCACCAGGCTCCTCTGTCCATGGGATTCTCCAGCCAGGCAAGCATACTGGAGCGGCTGCCATTCCCTTCTCCAGGGGATCTTCCAACCCAGGAATCAAAGCCAGGTCTCCCGCATTGCAGGCAGATTCTTCACCATCTGCGCCCCCAGGGAAGCCCTGTGTATTCAACTCATATGTATTCAACCACAAATAAAAATAAAAAATAAAATTAAAGGAAAGGCCTGTGTCTCAGGTGAGAGGTGATATGAATGCCCTCTCTGAAAAGCCAGCCTCCACCAGGGCTGCAGGCGTCCTGCACTCTGTCCCAGGAGCCCACAGCTGAGCCCTGCTGAGCCGGCAGACAGGTGGGCAGGGCCCCAGCTGGCTGACCGAAACCCCTCAGTGGACACATTGGGTAATAACACTTGGGGGCCCTGCCTGGCCCCTCGCAGGAGTGAGATACAGGGGGTGTGGCCCTGCCCAAGGTTGGCCCCGACCTGAGCTCCAGCCCAGGGGCCGGGGTCCTATGGGGGGAAGCGGGGTCACCCCATGTCTGTGTCTGCCCCACAACTCTGCTCTGAACCAACTTCCTCTGGGCAGCCTGCTACCGTGGAGACGCCAGTCCCCAGTCCTGAGATCCGGGCATGGCACCTAGGAGTCTGCATTTCATAAGCTCCCTAGCTGATCCCAAGAGGCCTCTGGGACTGTTTTAGAGAAACTGCTTGAGAATCCCCAGCATTTACGGTTGTCTGATTCCACTTCATCCTTATCAGAGCCCAGCAAAATAAACATTATGAAGCCCCCTTTTAAAGCAGNCCTGAGATCCGGGCATGGCACCTAGGAGTCTGCATTTCATAAGCTCCCTAGCTGATCCCAAGAGGCCTCTGGGACTGTTTTAGAGAAACTGCTTGAGAATCCCCAGCATTTACGGTTGTCTGATTCCACTTCATCCTTATCAGAGCCCAGCAAAATAAACATTATGAAGCCCCCTTTTAAAGCAGGTTTTTTGAACCGTGATTTTATATAACACAAATTTTAGCTGTTAGAAGTCTATCTCAGAATTGCTATCAAGATCATACTGGGTCTGGTAAGTGCTTTGTAAACTGTTGAATGCTCTATCCACAGAGAAGGGTTTATTATTGTAGTGGATTATTACTGTTTTTACTGGACAAGCACTCGGAGGAGGGCGGAGCATTCTGACACTGTTTC
This sequence comes from Cephalophus harveyi, assembly GCA_006410635.1. Classification (NCBI taxonomy): domain Eukaryota; kingdom Metazoa; phylum Chordata; class Mammalia; order Artiodactyla; family Bovidae; genus Cephalophus; species Cephalophus harveyi. The sequence goes on along the minus strand of SJYT01039392.1, from coordinate 344,175 downwards.
TCTGAGGGGTTCCTAGAGAGGGGGAGGCTGCTGAGTGGGAGCGTGTTTGGCTGCAACAGCAGAGTATTATCTGGGCGCCTCACTTAGACACGGGTGGGGAGCAGGGGGCTGCTGTCTTTAATTTTTCATTTGGAAATAATCTCAGACTGCAGGTAAGTTACGAGAACGAAAGTAGAACAAAGAATGCCAGGTACCATTTACCTGAATTCCATTACTGCTAATGTTTTACCCCGTTTATTTCATCCTTGATTTCCTCCTCTAGATGTGTAGAAGAGACAGCCCCAGGGCCCGGCCCCTCCCTCCTCCTCCCTCCCCCTACACCCCCATGGGAATGTGCAATTTTTCTCTGAACTATTGGAGACCTAGCTGTAGGCATGGCAGCCCTTCACCCTTCAAGACAGAGCTCTTCTCTTACATAACATCAGTGAGATTATCAACACAGCTCCAATATCCTTATCTAAGCTGCCGCTTAAATTTCCACTTTGCCAGCTGACCGGGTGACGCCCTTTCTCGCCTTCTCTCTCTCGTCCAGGATCACCTGGGGAGCAGGAGCCGCACTTACTGCCTGTCTCTAGTTTCCTTTCATCTGGTACATTTCCGTAGTCTTTGTCTTTTATGTCACTGACATTTTTGAAGACTGCAGTTTTGTTTTTTAAATAGAACGGTGCTCCCTGGGGTTTGTCTGATCCCTCCTCTCTATTAGATTCTGGCTGCAGTAGCGCACGATGACGTGTCCTCCCCGCTTCCACGTGGAGCGCACACGACGAGCATCCGCCTCTCGCCAACGAGGTTGTTTCTGGTGAGGGGCTCAAGGAACCTTCTGATTCACCTGCTGTATTTCCTTGCAACTGGTAAGCAGTCTGGAAAGCAGACTCTTTAAAGACCCTGGAAACAGTCTGCCTCTCATCAAAACGTCCCTCTAGATTTAGCATCCGTCAGTGACTTGCGGATCCAGTCTCAGGTTGCGAAATGTCGATTTTCCAGCCCAGCAGCTCCGGCGCATGTAGCAGCTGGCATCCAGCGTGCTAGGAAAGCACTGAGCCTTCTGTCTCGTCCGTCTGTCCTCCATCCATCCACCTGTCTGTCCATCTCTGTATCATCTGTCAGGTAGGCAGGTGGGTGTGCAGGTTCATAGCTATGTTTGTGTGGATAGATGCATGCATATCGCCATCTATTACTCTGTCCATCGATCCATCTATGGGTCGTGAATGTAGGTAGGTGTCTTTTATCAGCATGAACATCTGTAATCCATCAGGGTCCTTCGTTAGTCTGATGCTCAGGTCACCCCGAACGCCGGCCCCTGAGTGCCCCGCCGAGCCAGCTCCGGGTCCCTGTGACATCCCACCTTTGTTAGCATCTCACTACTCTCTGGCAGACAAGAGGTTCCAGGCTCAAGGTGGGCTTTCCCTGCCGCAGCCCTAAAATCAGCCATTTCTCCTGGAAGCCTGGTTCCTTTTAGGAGAAAGTGTTTTAGAAATCAGAGTGTCTGGGCACCAGGGGTCACAGACTCAGGCTTTCAGACACGTCGGCAGAGGAACTGTGCACACATATGTACCCATGTGCGCACGCAGCAGACAGGCACACATACACACGTGCACACACGCTGAGAGGACACTGTGAAAATGTAAAAGTGAAGGGGTCAGTCGCTCAGACGTGTCTGACTCTTTGCGGCCCCATGGACCGCAGCCACTGGGCTCCTCTGTCCCTGGGACTCTCCAGGCGAGAGCACTGGGTGCCTTCAGTGGGCAGCCATTCCCTTCCCCAGGGGATCTTCCCGCCCCAGGATCAAACCTGGGCTTTCCGCACTGCGGGCAGATTCTTTAGCATCTGAGCACCAGCAAAGCGCCCTGGACACTGTAGAGCTGCTGAGTTCATACTGATCACCTGGGCTGGCGCCTGGCCCACTCACAGTTCTGTCTCTTCTTCCCACGGCAGTGCCCCCGGGGGGGTGCCCTTAGCTTCCCAGCAGCCGGACAAGTTCAGTTCAGTTCAGTCCAGTCGCTCAGTCATGTCTGACTCTTTGCGACTCCATGGACTGCAGCACACCAGGCCTCCCTGACCATTGCCAACTCCCAGAGTTTACTGAAACTCACGTCCATTGAGTAAGTGATGCCATCCAACCACCTCATCTTCTGTCGTCCCCTTCTCCTTCCGCCCTCAATCTTTTCCAGCATCAGAGTCTTTTCAAATGAGTCAGTTCTCATCACGTGGCCAAAATATTAGAGTCTCAGCTTCAGCATCAGTCCTTCCAATGAATATTCAGGACTGATTTCCTTTAGGATGGACTGGTTGGATCTCCTTGCAGTCCAAAAGACTCAAGAATCTTCTCCAACACCACAGTTACAAAGCATCAATTCTTCCGCACTCAGCTTTCTTTCTAGTCCAACTCTCACATCCATACATGGCTAGCGCAAAATCCATAGCCTTGACTAGACGGACAAGAGCCCAACCGGAGGCTGTTCTAATTTGCTCCCACTTTTCCCTGCCCCGTCTCCAGCCCCTTCCAAGACTCAGTGTGTCCAAACCGTCACTCTGGGTTTGCTTTTGTTTCCATTTTGGTTTTCAGGATGCCTCTGGACCCATGGAGTTTGGTTTCTCCCAGTTTGCTTTCAATTCTGTCTTCCCCTGTCGCCTCCTCGCTGATTGAATTGACTTGAACGTGTAGAACAAGAACCTGCTTCTGAAGGAAAACTTCACAGAGGAGTTCCACCACCCGCTCTCCCGGCAGGGGAGGGATCTCATCCACTCCTTGCTTACTTGCCCTGAGTGTCTTCTCGTAAAGACAGGCCGTCTGGGTGCATTTTTGCTGTTCCCTTTATGACATACACGGTGGCACGTGGCTGCGCTGTTGCTGCCCTGGAAATTTTTCACTCAATATTACATCCTAGAAATCACTCCAAAGTGCTTGGCGGAGACCCTTTGGCGAGTGGCCCAGCCCCACCCTGCTGTGGGTGTGGGTTACTCGGTCCCCACCTCCTCTTGCACCTGTAACTCTCCCTACTTTGCCGTGATGAATACTGGTGGAGTGAACACCCTGTGCCCCAGTGTTTTGTGATGTGGAAAGTGTATCTTTGGGGTGAATTCTTCAAAGCGAGCTTGCTGGGTCAGAGAGTAAATGCACGCGTGGATTTGTCCACCCACGAGGGGGACCCGGTTTCATTGCCACTGGCAGCGTCTGAGCCTGCCTGCTTACCCACAGCTTCGCCAGCAAGCCTGTTGTCAGGCTTTTGTGTTTTTGCCAGGCGGATGGATAAGAGATGGCACCTTGCCTGGCTTCAGTCTGTCGCTCTCTGATATGGAGAAGCAAAGTGACTTTCCTCTTGTCCGAGGGCCGTTTTCACAGCCCTTTTGGGGAAGTATTTTTCATGTAGTTTGCTGTTTTCTCTACATGATTTTTGCACTTTTGTTTCTCACCTTTTAAAAACTCTTCATATATCGAGGCTTCTATCTACGAGGTAAGTTCCAAATGTTTTCTCCTAGTGTGTCTTTTACTTTACTTATTTTTCATGCAAGACTCCCCATTTTTGCAGACAAATGTGTTGCTGCTTTCTTTATTGGAGCTGGGTTTTTACTCACAGCTGGAAAGCCTTTCTCTGCACGCTGCTTACAGAAGGATTCACCTGTGTTTGCTTCTGGTATTTGTATCTCGAAGCCTCGTACTTCCGGAGCTCTGATCTTGTGAGTTTATTCTTCTGCCTGGTGTGAGAAATGGATCTAATTTTTTCTTTTTCCAAACAGTGGTCTACTTGCCGGGCGTCATTTTACTTGACGGGTCGTGCCTGCTGCGGAGAACTGAAACGCGTCGTTCATCACACGCGGGACTCCGCCGCGGTCGGGCTCCGTGGCTCTGAGGCCCTGCGGCTTTCCCGAGTCATCAGCCCGCCGTCTCCAGGAGAGGTCTGCGCAGCGTGTCGTAATGCCCACCCCGAGCCCCTCCTCCTCGCGCCCTCAGCTATTCTTGCCTGTTTATTTTTCCATACGAATGTTAACATCAACCGTGTAGCTCCGTGAAAAAATGCTCATTGGAATTTTTATTAGGAGCCCATTAAATTTATACCCTGAATTGGAGAGAGCTGGCATCTTGATGATGCTGGAGCGCCCTAACCTTTCTATTTTGGGTCTTCTGCGTGCCTCACAGCAGTGTTTTATGGTTTCTTTCACATGAGCTCTGCACATGTCTTGTCAAGCTGTCTGCCAGGGGGCTGCGGAGCAGGGCCTGGGCTGCCAGCCAGTTGGCACCCCCCCACCATCGCCTGGCCCTCCCATCCCCCTCCGGCCCCTGCCCTCGGACCCGTGTGGCCACTTCAAGGGGCCCCTTACCTCTAGCTTCTCTGCGTGTTTGGCCAATAGGAAGCCGCTGGAGAGAACAGGGCGGGTTGAGAGAGACAGGCTGGTTCCCGGGCTCGCTGCTTGCCAGGCCGGGGAAGCGAGGCTGCAGCGTGTCCGGGGCAGCCCTGTCCCTAGGCCACAGCCACAGCCCTCCCTCTGGGGTCCGGCCATGCCCCTTCCTGGACCCCTGGGGCCCGGGAGGTCCTGGCTCCCCTGCGGCCAGCCTCTCCACAGCTGCTCTCCTCGGACGCCATCCTCTCCATCGCCTGCTGGTGGGGCCCCCCAGCCCTGACCCTGGGTCCCACCATTCTCTCTGCTGAGGGCCCACGCGGAGCCTTGGCCTGGGACCCCCGCACCCTCTTCTTCCTTCACTCCTCTCTGCCTGTCCCTGCCCAGCCTCGATCCATCGCTGGTCCCTGACCGGTTGCAGGTCCGCGGTCAGCCTCACTCTCACGCCCCTGGACACCTGGTAGCCCCTCCTGCCCTCCTCCCGCCCGCTGTCTCCTTCTCCAGGCCAATCTCCGAGTGGCCTTCAAGGGACTCTGCTCCCCTGTGAAATGAGAGCCTTGTTCCATCTCTTCCGTGTTTGTCAAACCCCGGGAGACACTCAGCTCCGGATGGCAGACCAGAACCTGTGCTCACCTCCCATCTCCCCGAGATCCACAGATGACATGCCCTCAGGAGGAAAGTGCTTAGGAGGGGCGCAGGTCACCAGCCCAGGGAAGGTTTCGATAAATGGCTGGACGGTGGAAGAGAGGCACGTGGGCTGATGGATGGTGCAGAAGGGAGATCAGGGAGTAAACCCTGCAGGAGGAGGGCGAGCCCACCCGCCCGACAGAGGCACAGGGCGGCGCTGGGCTCACAGTCTGCAGGGGAGAAGCGGGAGGGGACCCCTGTCCCCCCGGCCCACCCACTTCCTCACTTAGAGGGCAGGCAGTCTGCTTGGACCCCCCGGGAATAAAACACTCCCTGGGTGAGTTGTCCTAGCAACGAAACTGAACCTCTAGGGGACACCAGTTGTCCCCCACAAACCCTTTCAGGGTCCAGCTCCTGGAAAGGCCAAGCGGCGTCTTGCCATTCCCCTAAAGCTAAGCTTCCAGGGACGTGGCTCATCTGCCCAGAGGAGAAACAGCTCTGGCATGACAGCGGAGGAAGCTCACAGCAGCCAGGCAGGCGCTCCCTCCGGAACAGGGAGCCTCGCTGCGATCCCCAGGCCGGTGGACTGAGCGCCGGGGCGGGAAGAATTGACCCCAGAGGAGACAGAGGCAGTCGAAGGAGCCCGAAGCATTCTCAGAACCGCAAGAGCCCAACACGCATTTCTCATGCATCTGGTGCGAGAAAGTTAATCAAGGGTGTGCTCCGGCAAAAGCAGGGCGTAAGACCAAGACAGAAAAGGGTGTAGAAGGTGAGACTCGGGGAGCCTGACTCTGTGCAGGGGTGAGGGAAGGCCCAGGGCAGCGCTGGGACCTGGCCTGGTCAGCCGCTGGTCTACACTGGAGCAGAGGGGGTGTCTACAGAAAAGGCGACTTGCAGAATGGATGTTATAACACAAACGCAACCATTTTCAGGGAGGAAGTGATGATATAATAAAGCACATGCCTAAAAACAAATGCCACTGAGACCTGCAGGAGAAGGAGAGAGCTGTGCTGGATCTTTGGGGAAAATTGACAAGCGGCGTGACATCGAGCAATTAGTGGGTGATGAGTGGACAGAACGCATTCGCCTCGGGATTGCAGGAAGGGTCCTTGAAAACCCAGGGGCTGTGACCAAGGGCCGGTGGAAAGGGGACGCCCTCTCAGCCCAGGCCTCGGCAAGCTCTGAACAGTGTTTATGCCGTTGGAGCAATCTAAATGTTCTTCCCTGGTTTTCTCATTTCTAACCTGACCCAGGGTCGGGCGTGGTCACAGGGCCTGCTGTGAACGCCAACTGCCCTGACAAGGTGAAAATAGACCGTGTCGCTGGCAGAAGGGCGTGCAGAACGGGCGCGCCGGTTTACAAAGATGAGTGTCTGTTCCGTCCACTTGTTTGTCGGTGGCTTTCCTCTGTCTCCCCCAGACCACACGCCCCACCGAGGAGCTCTGGTTCCCTCCCGCCTGGGCCCTCGCACGGAGCCTGGGAACAGGAGGGTGCTTGGTCTCTGTTCATGGCTGACTGGGCCACAAGCGCAGCGGCCACCAGGCTCCTGGGGGGAAGCTGGTCACCACCACATCCGGCGATCTCAAGTCCAACCCAGCGCCAAAGGCCACGCCAGGCCCCCCGCTTCAGGTGCCCCCGACGTCTCCCCCGTGGGTCTGCCCCCAGCCCCTCTCCAGTGCCTCTTCTTTGCCATCTGCCCACAGCTGGACCTCCTCCTCCTGGGGGACTGGGGGCTCTCCAAGGGCACCAACTCTGACTCGGGGCTTCTAGGAGCTCAGGGCAGTGCCTGGCAAACAAATGGTCCTCAAAAGCCACCTCCAACTTGCTAGTTTCTCTAAAGTTGGGTTTGTCTGCCGAGAACCTGGAGAAGTCATCAAAGCCTCACGCTTTGTTTCAATCAAGGGAAAATCGGGGCCCGGTTGTTGAGCCAAGTTGTATGAAAACAATCGGGTAAAAGTCCCACACCTGTGGTTGAGAACAGGGTGAAATTCTGTAAAGCCTCTGCCTGCAATGCGGGAGACCTGGGTTCAATCCCTGGGTCAGGAAGATCCCCTGGAGAAGGAAATGACAACCCACTCCAGTACTCTTGCCTGGAGAATCCCATGGACGGAGGAGCCTGGTGGGCTACAGTCCACGGGGTTGCAGAGTCGAACACGACTGAGCGACTTCACTTTCACTTTCCCCACCTCCAGGAGCGGCCCTTGTTCCTGGTTGGAGGGGGCCTTGGATGGACACCTTGTCTGTAGCCTTTGCTGGTCATCAACCTCTGCTCCCCTGGTTTTGGGGGTGGCTGATCCCCACGCCCCCGTGGTCTCTGGGTGGGTGCATGGCCTAGACCTCGCCCTTCATCCCCTAAGGTGATTAGCATGCGTGGATCCATCAGAATCTTCTTCCCCAGGGCTGCTGAGTGGGGTGGTGGGGGACCGTCACACATGTCCTAAGCGGACAGCAGCCTGCCTTGGGACAGAGAGGGTCTGTGCCACCCCCAGACCCTGGATGACATGAGCCCTCAATCTCAGGCTGCGTGTGGCCTTGGCATTCACAGCCAAGAGGCCCTGGTGGGCACGCGCTCGGGACACCATGCTGGGGAACGAACGCCCCTCCGCAGGGACCCCAGTCATCCCCCCCTTTCACGGGGAACTCCCACCCTCTGGCTTCGAAGGCCCAGTTCGCCGAGTCCCCATCTAGGCGGGCTCCGAGAAAGCCGGTGTGCTAGTCGCCCAGCCGCGTCGGACTCTGCAGCGCCAGGCACTGCAGCCCGCCAGGCTCCTCTGCCTGTGGGATTCTCCAGGCAAGAGTACTGGAGTGGCTTGCCATTTCCTCCTCCACGAGAGAGGCTGGCACCCAGTAAATGACAGGTGTGGTCACTCACGGTCCCCCGTGGTCGTTCGAGGGTGTGTGCCGTGGGAGCCAGAGCCCGTGGGTGGTCTCGGCCGTGGCTGCGAGCCGGGATGGCAGCCCCGGTCGCCTCGCTGGGACCTGTTCTGTGGCTGCGCCTGAAACGCCTCTCCTGTCTGATCCCTGAAGGCTCTCCCCTTCGGCCCCAGGCGGGTGAGGACCTCAGCTTGCAGGCGCAGTAGGGCTTGGACCCAGATCCCTGACCCCACCTGTGTCTCTCCCAGGGGGTTTGTCTCAGACATCCACCTGCAGGGCCGGGAACGGGGCTGCTTTCATCTGGATGTTGGGTGACGAGATGAGTGAGGGTCCCGAAGACCCCACTGGCTCTGGCTGGAGTGGGTTACTGCGCCCGGATCGAGGGCTTTTGAACCACGCTGGCCACCCTCAGCCCTGCCGTCTGCATCTCCGCTATGGTCCTCTGCAGCAGGCTCCTAAGGGTTTTTCATGATCTGCTGAGATGTCTCGAGAGGCACACGAATTATCTGAGCTGATGAATTTCCTCTCCAAAGATACACTTGCGGAGCTTTCAGAAAGAGCAAATTGGGACTGCCTTTATTTTCCTCAGTGGAGGAGCTGGGGGTACAGAGCCGTCTGCAGATGGAACTGGGGGCTTCCCTGTGGAGAGGTGCCCAGAGGCCCGGGTCACTCATCAGCGCTGAGTCTGAAGCATGATTGTGTGGGGGAGGCAGGAGGGTGGCCTTTGGCCGGCTCCCACTGCTAATCCAGGGTGGGCCTGGCCCTGCTCTGGTTTCCGAAGCACCTCTGTGGGCCCACTCTGTGCCAGGCCAGTCTGCCACACGTAGTATACACACCCAGAGCTTCGCCCCCCAGCACGTGGGTGAGGCCCGCAGCTGTCAGCTTGCCTGAGCCCTCGCTTTGGCCTCACCTTCCGCAGGACGGAGCCCACTGGCCAGTCCTGCCGGGACCAGTTCCACCCGAGGTGTGGGCCTGCTCCCGGGAGCCAAATCCTACTCTCCCCAGAGTGTACCACCATCTCTGCCCAGAGATCCTCCCAGGAGGGCAGGGGAGCCCCTACCGCAAACTGCACGGTGGAAGGTTTCTGTAAGCCCCCCGCCCACGTTTACCCCTCCCCCACGTTTACCCCTCCTCCACATTCATCTACCTCCCGGTTAATCTCTATTGAGAATTTATTCTAAACCAGAGGCTGTCACATACATCCATTAACGCATTAGGCCTTCAAAGGCCCAGACAGTAATGAATCTGCCTGCAATGCAGGAGACCCAGGTTCAATGGTTCAATCCCTGGGTCGGAAAGATTCCCTGGAGAAAGAAATGGCAACTGACTCCAATATCCTTGCCTGGAGAATCCCTTGGACAGAGGAGCCTGGAGGGCTACAGTCCATGGGGTCGCCAGAGTGGGACACGACTGAGAGACTAACACTGGGGTAGATACTGCAATCACCCCGGTTTCACAGGCGAGGAACAGAGGCCCAGAGAGGCTCAGAAACTTACCCGGAGACACACAGCAAGGAAACATCAGAGCCGAACTTTACACCTTCCCCCACAGTCCACCTCCCAGGTCACACTCTCTCCCGTGCTGGGCGCACTGGGAATTGCACACTCAGCCTGGGGCCATGTGCCCTTCGGAGGGGACCCAGGCTCTGACAGGGTCTGAGGCGCCCTCGCCTCTTTGGACCAGGCCCACCTGGCAGGCAGGCCCACCAAGCGCTGAGACTGTGACAATCGGCCCGCCGAGCTGGGGAGCCGTCCAGTGTGGGAACACAGCCTTCTCAGGGTTCCGTCTGGCGGCTCCTCTGTCCGCAGTGAGCAGGGAGGAGACAGGATGGTGAACGCCCAGAGCCGTTTGGGGGACTGCCGGCCAAGTGTTCTCGGCAACGACAGGAGCTGTTCTCTCGCCCTGGAGGCTGAGTGTCTCCATCAGCTCCCAGTGCCCGCCCCTGCCCACCTTGCCAATCCCCGAGGCTCATCCCAGCCCAGCAAGGAGCAGGATACAGGGCTGTCGGCAGGAGCCTGCGGCTTCCCCTCATTCGATAAAATGAGAAAACAGTCCTGAGCGCTGACTGCTCCCGGAAAATCCCCAGGATCCCGGGAAGGGGGATTGGCGCTCTCTCGGGCAGCTTACCGTCCAGCAGAGCATCACCGGATGGGACAAGGGAACGCGAGGCCCTGTATACAGCTCAGGGCCACCTTCCCTGAGGACCCAGAGTCGGCCGGCAGCCTGGGGACCTCGGCCCACCCCAGCCCTGTTCTCCTGAGACAGTCGAGCCTGGGCCCCCGACAAGGCTGTGCCCATAAGGGCGGGGGTGCCCACCTAGGTCACCTACCTGGGAACATAGAACGTGCTTCTCTCGGGAGCGACCCCCTTGAACCCCTGGTTCCCCGAGAGCCCCTGTCCCTGGCCTTATCGGTGCCGGGGTCACGGGGGCAGGATCCAGGCACCGTGTAAGGAATTCCGTGTGAGGATTTGATTCCTTGGCTGTACTTGCCTCTTTCCCCCAAAGTGGAAACCCAGCTGAGTGAACCGGCTGGTTAAGCTGACCTGCCCAGGGCTGGGGGGCAGAGGAGGCACTGGGAGCCCCCGATGCGGGCGGGGGGTGTCTGCCGACCTCACGACCTGGAGCCCCGCCTTCTCCGAGGCCCAGGGCCCGGGGCCTGGGAAGGTCCGGTGCAGGGACAGCGGGGCTCCACCCTGCTTCTGACACGCCCACGGGCGCTGGTCCCTGGCCTCCGGGCCTCGCTCCCTTGTAGGGGAAGGGAGCACGGGCGCCCTGAAACTGCCTCTGCAGGGCCTCCGCCCTCCGGGTCTCGGGGGAGCCGGGGGTGGCCGCGGGGAGCTCTGCACAGGGGCCTGTGGCCCGAAGTGTGAGGCACCCCGTGTGCTGCGAGGCAGTGGAAGGGGCCTGCCCCATGCGGCGGAGAGAGGGGACCCCCTGGCCTCCGCGGGGCCGCCGCTGCTGCGCGCACGCGGCGCTCACTCTCCGGAGCAGCGTCAGGCTCAGGGCCCAGCGAGCACAGCAACTCCCCGTAGA
>SJYT01039392.1:312476-331956 GCA_006410635.1 Cephalophus harveyi | reverse complement strand
GGGAGGGGTGTGTGGGGGGAGGCGGGCGGGGGCAGTGCTGGGTGGTGCTGTCAACCCCAGCCGCCCTGGAGGGTGTGGGCCGAGGAGGCCCTGCGAGACAGCCTCCCTGGGGGATGCAGGGGTGCGGCGGGAAGCAGTCCCTGGGGCCCAGGAGCACCCCAGAGCCAGGGGGCAGAGGGGAAGGGCCCCGACACGCCCACTTGTTTCGCGGTGTCTGGAAGGCCTGTGTGCCTGCCAGTCTTTGAGGACCCGAGTGGCACAAGAAGGCGGGGGTGGGGTCACAGCATCTGACTTGGAGGTGGGAAAGAAAGAACCCCAACCCGAGGGAGAGAGTGCTGTGAGAGGCAGTGGGAGGGCGAGCACGGGGGACGGCGTGGCCTCGGGGGCTGAGACAAGGCCCCTGGCGCCCCCCCGCCCCGTGCCCTTTGGGCTCTCCCAGCCTCCTGGGGGCCGGGTGAGTGGGAGCTGTGTGTTCCGGGCATCAGTGATCGAGCGTTGTGCTTTTCAAAGAGGAAATCAGCAAGAGGCACGTAGGCTCGGCTGCGCGGGAATCCCAAAGCCTCAGATGCTCCTGGGCCCTGACTGCCTGCCCTGCGGCGGCTCTCAGTGGCTGTCAGCTTGGGGTTGACGCTAAACCTCGAGCAAGAAGGATGAAAATTCATTCCCAACAGTCGTTGGCTCCTCCGCCTTGGAAATCGTGCAGAAACCAGATGATCAATTTTTTCAGAGCCTTTAATGGAACATTATTTCCCTCTCCTTTGAAATCCGTTTCACCAAAGCCAAAGCTTCAGACAAGGCTAAAGAGCTGTTGAAACGCCAGCGATGGGATCAAGCAGCACGGAGCAGACTGACCGCAGGGGAGCAGGGAGGCGCCAGCGACCTGGGAGCCACAGAGGCTTCTGTGACCTAGCAGGGGAGCAGGCCCCGTGCTTTCCTCACCAACCCCTGACACTGTGGAAATGCTAGCGAGTGGCTGTGAGCATGCGTGAGCGGACAGGTGCATGAGGGGGTGTGTGAAAGGTGGACCATAAGAAAGCTGAGCGCTGAAGAATTCTTGCTTTTGGACTGTGGTGTTGGAGAAGACTCTTGAGAGTCCCTTGGACTGCAGGGAGATCCAACCAGTCTATTGTAAAGGAGACCAGTCCTGGGTGTTCATTGGAAGGACTGACGCTGAAGCTGAAACTCCAATACTTTGGCCACCTGATGCGAAGAGCTGACTCATTGGAAAAGACCCTGATGCTGGCAAAGATTGAAGGTGGGAGGAGAAGGGGACGACAGAGGATGAGATGGCTGGATGGCATCACTGATTCGATGGGCAAGAGTCTGAGTAAACTCTGGGAGTTGGTGATGGACAGGGAGGCCTGGCGTGCTGCAGTCCGCGGGGTCGCAAAGAGTCAGACACGACTGAGCGACTGAACTGAACTATAAGAAACAAGCCTGCTAACCCCCCTCATGGGGTGATGACGCTCGGCTTGCCTGCCTCACAGGTGATCCAGTGATGCCAGAACTCTCCCAGGGAGCCCTCGTGACCACCTGGATCTCCTCTGGGGGCCCCAGACGTGGTGGGGTCTCCCACCCCAGCCCAGGCACCCCAGGGGGCAACAACGGTTAAGAGCATCCCAGCTCTGTCCACAGAGCAGAGGCTGGTTCAGTCCTACCGTGGAGAAGATGTTTGAGGGCACGCTGGGGACAGAGGATTCTGGCCTGAGGGGTTCTTCTGGGGGGAAATCATAAAAAGCCCCGGTCAGACAGCTGGACCCCGAGCTGTCCTTTTTCTCAAAATGCCTTCTCCAGCAAGCAGTCCAAAAGTGAGGACGCGCCAGCCTGTGCTGACGCGCGGTGGTTGGGACACGTTTTTAAATAACTCTCACTAGATTGTGCCCGCTGCTCATCTCTTTCTGTCGTTTCACATGCTGCCTTTCATGGTTTGGGGGTTGACTCTGCAAACATGAATTGCTCCCTAGAAGCCTTCTCCAGGCCTCTGCCCACGCGCAGGTCGGGTGACAGGCCTCCTGCGGCGGCTGAGCAGGTCTCACTTGCGTCTGTTGCAGCTCGGTCAGTGTGGGCAGCTCTTCCAGAAGCTGGTGTCGCCAACCTCATGGCCGAGCGGGAAGGTGAACCGGCCCGGGCCGGCGAGGGCTGGCGAGCACCCCACGCAGGCGCCTCGCGGGCAGCCTCTTACGTCTGCCTTGCAGGAACCCAGAGGGAAGGCTCTTTCCCGTAAGGAAGCGGGGGCTCAGAAAAGTGCCTGCCGTGAAGGCGATCGCTGTTTCCTCCGTCCCGCCGTCTTCTTCCTCATCCCCCACCACCCACCGAGTTCTGGCCCAGTGGATCATCTCCAGGAGGGGCCCAGCCTCCTCGGAGTGCAAAGGAGGCCGTTCCCTTGGCAACAGAGTCCTTCTGCCTCCCTGGGCAGGGCTGAATGCCTTGGCAGAAGGCCCTCCAGAGGACCCCCCGCCCCCCGCCACTCTGCCTTGGGGCACAGCTGAGCCCCTTGAAGGAGGCAGGCCTCTGGGCCCCACCCTCAGGGGGCCGTGGGTGGAATTTTTAAGCTGAAGAAGTATTCTTAAAGAGCACCCGTGCAGCCTCGTTAAACCTCCTAAAATAATTGCTCAAAGCCTCACGCTTTGTTTCAATCAAGGGAAAATCGGGGCCCGGTTGTTGAGCCAAGTTGTATGAAAACAATCGGGTAAAAGTCCCACACCTGTGGTTGAGAACAGGGTGAAATTCTGTAAAGCCTCTGCCTGCAATGCGGGAGACCTGGGTTCAATCCCTGGGTCAGGAAGATCCCCTGGAGAAGGAAATGACAACCCACTCCAGTACTCTTGCCTGGAGAATCCCATGGACGGAGGAGCCTGGTGGGCTACAGTCCACGGGGTTGCAGAGTCGAACACGACTGAGCGACTTCACTTTCACTTTCCCCACCTCCAGGAGCGGCCCTTGTTCCTGGTTGGAGGGGGCCTTGGATGGACACCTTGTCTGTAGCCTTTGCTGGTCATCAACCTCTGCTCCCCTGGTTTTGGGGGTGGCTGATCCCCACGCCCCCGTGGTCTCTGGGTGGGTGCATGGCCTAGACCTCGCCCTTCATCCCCTAAGGTGATTAGCATGCGTGGATCCATCAGAATCTTCTTCCCCAGGGCTGCTGAGTGGGGTGGTGGGGGACCGTCACACATGTCCTAAGCGGACAGCAGCCTGCCTTGGGACAGAGAGGGTCTGTGCCACCCCCAGACCCTGGATGACATGAGCCCTCAATCTCAGGCTGCGTGTGGCCTTGGCATTCACAGCCAAGAGGCCCTGGTGGGCACGCGCTCGGGACACCATGCTGGGGAACGAACGCCCCTCCGCAGGGACCCCAGTCATCCCCCCCTTTCACGGGGAACTCCCACCCTCTGGCTTCGAAGGCCCAGTTCGCCGAGTCCCCATCTAGGCGGGCTCCGAGAAAGCCGGTGTGCTAGTCGCCCAGCCGCGTCCGACTCTGCAGCGCCAGGCACTGCAGCCCGCCAGGCTCCTCTGCCTGTGGGATTCTCCAGGCAAGAGTACTGGAGTGGCTTGCCATTTCCTCCTCCACGAGAGAGGCTGGCACCCAGTAAATGACAGGTGTGGTCACTCACGGTCCCCCGTGGTCGTTCGAGGGTGTGTGCCGTGGGAGCCAGAGCCCGTGGGTGGTCTCGGCCGTGGCTGCGAGCCGGGATGGCAGCCCTGGTCGCCTCGCTGGGACCTGTTCTGTGGCTGCGCCTGAAACGCCTCTCCTGTCTGATCCCTGAAGGCTCTCCTCTTCGGCCCCAGGCGGGTGAGGACCTCAGCTTGCAGGCGCAGTAGGGCTTGGACCCAGATCCCTGATCCCACCTGTGTCTCTCCCAGGGGGTTTGTCTCAGACATCCACCTGCAGGGCCGGGAACGGGGCTGCTTTCATCTGGATGTTGGGTGACGAGATGAGTGAGGGTCCCGAAGACCCCACTGGCTCTGGCTGGAGTGGGTTACTGCGCCCGGATCGAGGGCTTTTGAACCACGCCGGCCACCCTCAGCCCTGCCGTCTGCATCTCCGCTATGGTCCTCTGCAGCAGGCTCCTAAGGGTTTTTCATGATCTGCTGAGATGTCTCGAGAGGCACACGAATTATCTGAGCTGATGAATTTCCGCTCCAAAGATACACTTGCGGAGCTTTCAGAAAGAGCAAACTGGGACTGCCTTTATTTTCCTCAGTGGAGGAGCTGGGGGTACAGAGCCGTCTGCAGATGGAACTGGGGGCTTCCCTGTGGAGAGGTGCCCAGAGGCCCGGGTCACTCATCAGCGCTGAGTCTGAAGCATGATTGTGTGGGGGAGGCAGGAGGGTGGCCTTTGGCCGGCTCCCACTGCTAATCCAGGGTGGGCCTGGCCCTGCTCTGGTTTCCGAAGCACCTCTGTGGGCCCACTCTGTGCCAGGCCAGTCTGCCACACGTAGTATACACACCCAGAGCTTCGCCCCCCAGCACGTGGGTGAGGCCCGCAGCTGTCAGCTTGCCTGAGCCCTCGCTTTGGCCTCACCTTCCGCAGGACGGAGCCCACTGGCCAGTCCTGCCGGGACCAGTTCCACCCGAGGTGTGGGCCTGCTCCCGGGAGCCAAATCCTACTCTCCCCAGAGTGTACCACCATCTCTGCCCAGAGATCCTCCCAGGAGGGCAGGGGAGCCCCTACCGCAAACTGCACGGTGGAAGGTTTCTGTAAGCCCCCCGCCCACGTTTACCCCTCCCCCACGTTTACCCCTCCTCCACATTCATCTACCTCCCGGTTAATCTCTATTGAGAATTTATTCTAAACCAGAGGCTGTCACATACATCCATTAACGCATTAGGCCTTCAAAGGCCCAGACAGTAATGAATCTGCCTGCAATGCAGGAGACCCAGGTTCAATGGTTCAATCCCTGGGTCGGAAAGATTCCCTGGAGAAAGAAATGGCAACTGACTCCAATATCCTTGCCTGGAGAATCCCTTGGACAGAGGAGCCTGGAGGGCTACAGTCCATGGGGTCGCCAGAGTGGGACACGACTGAGAGACTAACACTGGGGTAGATACTGCAATCACCCCGGTTTCACAGGCGAGGAACAGAGGCCCAGAGAGGCTCAGAAACTTACCCGGAGACACACAGCAAGGAAACATCAGAGCCGAACTTTACACCTTCCCCCACAGTCCACCTCCCAGGTCAC
Source organism: Cephalophus harveyi (assembly GCA_006410635.1). NCBI lineage: Eukaryota > Metazoa > Chordata > Mammalia > Artiodactyla > Bovidae > Cephalophus > Cephalophus harveyi. Next base: position 326,775 of record SJYT01039392.1, on the reverse strand, counting down.
ACTCTCTCCCGTGCTGGGCGCACTGGGAATTGCACACTCAGCCTGGGGCCATGTGCCCTTCGGAGGGGACCCAGGCTCTGACAGGGTCTGAGGCGCCCTCGCCTCTTTGGACCAGGCCCACCTGGCAGGCAGGCCCACCAAGCGCTGAGACTGTGACAATCGGCCCGCCGAGCTGGGGAGCCGTCCAGTGTGGGAACACAGCCTTCTCAGGGTTCCGTCTGGCGGCTCCTCTGTCCGCAGTGAGCAGGGAGGAGACAGGATGGTGAACGCCCAGAGCCGTTTGGGGGACTGCCGGCCAAGTGTTCTCGGCAACGACAGGAGCTGTTCTCTCGCCCTGGAGGCTGAGTGTCTCCATCAGCTCCCAGTGCCCGCCCCTGCCCACCTTGCCAATCCCCGAGGCTCATCCCAGCCCAGCAAGGAGCAGGATACAGGGCTGTCGGCAGGAGCCTGCGGCTTCCCCTCATTCGATAAAATGAGAAAACAGTCCTGAGCGCTGACTGCTCCCGGAAAATCCCCAGGATCCCGGGAAGGGGGATTGGCGCTCTCTCGGGCAGCTTACCGTCCAGCAGAGCATCACCGGATGGGACAAGGGAACGCGAGGCCCTGTATACAGCTCAGGGCCACCTTCCCTGAGGACCCAGAGTCGGCCGGCAGCCTGGGGACCTCGGCCCACCCCAGCCCTGTTCTCCTGAGACAGTCGAGCCTGGGCCCCCGACAAGGCTGTGCCCATAAGGGCGGGGGTGCCCACCTAGGTCACCTACCTGGGAACATAGAACGTGCTTCTCTCGGGAGCTACCCCCTTGAACCCCTGGTTCCCCGAGAGCCCCTGTCCCTGGCCTTATCGGTGCCGGGGTCACGGGGGCAGGATCCAGGCACCGTGTAAGGAATTCCGTGTGAGGATTTGATTCCTTGGCTGTACTTGCCTCTTTCCCCCAAAGTGGAAACCCAGCTGAGTGAACCGGCTGGTTAAGCTGACCTGCCCAGGGCTAGGGGGCAGAGGAGGCACTGGGAGCCCCCGATGCGGGCGGGGGGTGTCTGCCGACCTCACGACCTGGAGCCCCGCCTTCTCCGAGGCCCAGGGCCCGGGGCCTGGGAAGGTCCGGTGCAGGGACAGCGGGGCTCCACCCTGCTTCTGACACGCCCACGGGCGCTGGTCCCTGGCCTCCGGGCCTCGCTCCCTTGTAGGGGAAGGGAGCACGGGCGCCCTGAAACTGCCTCTGCAGGGCCTCCGCCCTCCGGGTCTCGGGGGAGCCGGGGGTGGCCGCGGGGAGCTCTGCACAGGGGCCTGTGGCCCGAAGTGTGAGGCACCCCGTGTGCTGCGAGGCAGTGGAAGGGGCCTGCCCCATGCGGCGGAGAGAGGGGACCCCCTGGCCTCCGCGGGGCCGCCGCTGCTGCGCGCACGCGGCGCTCACTCTCCGGAGCAGCGTCAGGCTCAGGGCCCAGCGAGCACAGCAACTCCCCGTAGATGTGTGGGCCGAAGCCCAGCAGATGTGCCTCGATCCTCTACACAGCCAGCACCCCGATTCTCCGCCCCCGCTCACCTGGCTCTGCACCCAGCCCGGCCCCGGGCCTCTGCCTAGCAGGGCGGTCCTCTTCTCGCCCCTCTCCACCCCCGTTTGCTGGGTCTCCCACTGGCCAGCAGGGGCCTCAGCCCTCTGGCCGGTAGCCCTCCACCTCTGCCAGAAGCCGCGAGCGCTCTCTGCCTGGTGACAGAAGCAGGCATTGACCAGGGCATGACTCTGCAGCCCAGGGACTCGGACAGGGTGTCACCTGGGCGGCCAGGCCCCAGCAACACCCAGTTTCCCAGTCCCGGCTCCGGAGAACCAGTGGCCGCGGGCGGGCTCGGGGCGGGCATTCCTGCCTGCGCTCACCTGGGAATGCAGTGCCCCAGACGGACAAATGGAAGGGCCTCGGTCCGCCCTGTGCCCCTCTCGCGGCTGGCAGGCTCCCAGGCAGCGGCCTGTCTGTCCGATGGTGCTGGCCTCTTCCGTCGTCCGAGCTCGGTGCCCAGAGCACATTCCATGCTGTCAGCATTGCAGATGGAGAAAAATGGGCTGCTTCGCCCTTGAGAAGAAACACTCTATTTTGGCTCCATTATTCACTAACTGGCTCCACTGTGTCCTGGATCTCTGCCTGGGGCCCAGAAGGATGGGGACCACAGGCCCACAGGCCCTCCCAGGGCCCGCCCAGGAGGAAGGGGACCACAGGCCCTCCTGGGCCCTCAGAGGCCTAACGGCACCTCACCCCCCGCCCCCCGCCCTCCCAGGAAAGCGCCCAAGTCCCCACACCCTGCAGCAAAGAGGGGCCGAGAGCAGCCTCGGCTTCCCCTCCCGCCCTCCTCCTCCCTGCGGGACCGCGCAGAACGCACCCCCTCCCTGCACACTCTTCTCCTGGAGTGCAAATGCACCCAACCTCACGGCACCCAGGGCCCCGCTGTCACCGCTCCCCTGCCGGCCCTGCGGGGCTGTGCCCCACCACGACTGGGACCCGGGGACCACCCAGCCTCCGGCCACAACAGCCTCAGTGCTGCTCCGTGGGGAGCTCAGAGAGGGTGTGTCACGGCTGCAAAGAAGGCCCTCCCGGAGCCAACACAGGCACTCAGATCTGAAGAACAAAAGTCAGTGAACTCCGATTCCTAACAGCATTGGCATCAACCAGCCTGCTGTCCCCAGCACAGAGTGCAAACTGCTCGCCTTAGAAGAGAGACCTTTCACCCCCAGGCCTCAAACAGAACAGCCTGAGTCATTCCAGAGCAAATGAGTCCCGACCATCCCGCTTATCCAAAAAGAGGGAAGCAAACGCTGCATTGATTCCGTCCCTAGGTTTCAACCTGACTTTTCACAATCAAGCAGATACTTATATACACACACAGGCTTTAACACCCGAGGGCTGAGCCACGAGCCCCACTTTCCAAAGCCACTGTTTACTGACTTGTTAAGGAAAACACCAATTTCTCGGTTAAATAAACCATTCTTAACTCGGCTGTAAAGTGATTTTTCACATTTACTTAAATTGGATCACGGCTATTCCAGTACCTTCTCATTTTATCTCTTACAAGAGAACAGAATCGAGAATTCTAGCTTACACATTTGTTCTCCTTGTCCCCGCCTTCAAATTCACTCTGTCCTCATTCACTGATTCTTCAGGATCTCCCTGTCCGCTGTGTCCCAGGCACCGTGCTGGGCCCCTGGGAGGGGAACATCAGTGGATAAGTCACCCATGATTTCTCTACACTCATTGTCCTGCCCCCAGCCCATAGAAAAGACCTGAGAAATCTAAGATATGCCAGAACCCGTTCACAATGCTGGAAAGCAGGGATGGGTGCCTGTGAAGACCCCAAACTGGGCCACACAGGCGGGCTGACCTGCGGGCACCCCCGGGCAGTGCTGGCGGCCGGCACTCGGGCCTGGCAAGGCCACAAAGGAGCAGGAGCAGCCACAGCGGGGACCAGGGATGCAGGGCAAGGACATGGTGCCCGTGACCATGGCGTGGTGGCGAGGGAGCCCCACGCGGCTCCGGAAAGCTGGGGCGTCTCATCCAGACACTGGGCCACGCTGCTTGTGAGCCGTGGGGAGCCGGCACCTGCTTTTAAGCAGCTAGAGAACTATTCCGGCGAGTGATTTTCATTCTCCGAGATGAAGATGACTATAAAGGCAATCCACTGCTGCTGCTGCTAAGTCGCTTCAGTCGTGTCCGACCTGTCTCTTATACACATCTAGATGTGTATAAGAGACAGCAGTTAAGCAATTACTCGCTTTATAAAGGCGTTCGGAGGTGTTCCGAGCCAGGTTCCCGTTTGGGGGGTGAAAGGCAGCCGTTTTGTGCTGCAGAGCCGTGCTGGGGGCGGCTGGGTGCTCCAGGCCCCCACTCCCACAGGTGCTGCGTCCTCAGGCTGCGGCGTGCGCTCTGGGGGTCCCCCCTCCCCTCTCCTCTCACCCCGCCCACCCCGCCCAGCCTCTCGTCAGGGAGCCCGAGGTGCGAGGAGCCACAGGGCAAGGGCGGTCCCCGCGGAGGAGAAGGGCTTCACAGAGCAGGCGCTGCCAGGGCCGGGCCCCCGGGGAAGGGCCAGAGGGCTCTCTCCCTCCCCTCACGCCACACGCAGCGCCTCCTGCGCACGGACGTTTTGGGTCCGCAGTGGAACACGGTGACCCCTGCCCTCGGGACATCCAGCTTGTGGACAGATAGATGGCTGTGAGCACCCCACGCGGGGCTGCGACGCGCCATCAGAGGGCGGGCCTGTTGCGATCTTGGGGACCCCAGAGGCCCTTCCTAGAGGAGGCAGGTGAATACAGACGGCCACCACGGTGTGGCCGTCTTCCCCCATAGCCTGGCCGATGGAGGGCGGCGGAGAGGGGAGTGTGCGTCCTGACCCTGAGGCTCAAGAGGCCCCCCCGGGCTTTATCTGTTGGGAGCATCGTCTGACCCCACCCTGCGACCCGCAGAGGGGAGAGCATGACCGGGCTGGACGGGGAGGGAGGCAGAGCACAGTGCGAACGTGGAGCCCACGGCCCGGAGCCCTGCACGCGCTCAGCTGGGAGCCGCCAAGCCCTGGCCCAGCGCAGGCTGGTAAGCGAGAGGCTCACGCTGTCTGCGGTAAGCTGCGGAGTTTGGATGTTCATTACGCAGCATCACTGCGACCGGAGCTAACCCACACCAGGTGACGCCGATTCTGGAGCCCTGAGTCCAGCAGGGGGCGGCCGGGTCAGGGAGGGCACCCACTCCCCCACCCCCAGCAAAGGGAAGAATGCACAGGGGGACGGGGTGTGCCCAGCACCCCCCGACCCCGCATCTCCACCAGCGCTGCACACTGCTCCCACCCTGCCCAGAGCCCAGCGCAGGAGGCTGCTCCCCCGCCCGTGACCAGGCGGAGCTGGTGCGTCCTCAGGGTCTGCCCACCAGGGTGGGAGGGACGCCAGGACAGTCCTCTCCCCCAACCTTCACTCCCTGGGCTCTGCTGGGCCTCAGAGACCCTCTCCAGCCTAAGACCCCTCCTAGAAGCCCTGGATCATTCACTCACCCCACAAGGAGTGTGGGCCGAAGCCCAGCAGATGTGCCTCGATCCTCTACACAGCCAGCACCCCAATTCTCCGCCCCCGCTCACCTGGCTCTGCACCCAGCCCGGCCCCGGGCCTCTGCCTAGCAGGGCAGTCCTCTTCTCGCCCCTCTCCACCCCCGTTTGCTGGGTCTCCCACTGGCCAGCAGGGGCCTCAGCCCTCTGGCCGGTAGCCCTCCACCTCTGCCAGAAGCCGCGAGCGCTCTCTGCCTGGTGACAGAAGCAGGCATTGACCAGGGCATGACTCTGCAGCCCAGGGACTCGGACAGGGTGTCACCTGGGCGGCCAGGCCCCAGCAACACCCAGTTTCCCAGTCCCGGCTCCGGAGAACCAGTGGCCGCGGGCGGGCTCGGGGCGGGCATTCCTGCCTGCGCTCACCTGGGAATGCAGTGCCCCAGACGGACAAATGGAAGGGCCTCGGTCCGCCCTGTGCCCCTCTCGCGGCTGGCAGGCTCCCAGGCAGCGGCCTGTCTGTCCGATGGTGCTGGCCTCTTCCGTCGTCCGAGCTCGGTGCCCAGAGCACATTCCACGCTGTCAGCATTGCAGATGGAGAAAAATGGGCTGCTTCGCCCTTGAGAAGAAACACTCTATTTTGGCTCCATTATTCACTAACTGGCTCCACTGTGTCCTGGATCTCTGCCTGGGGCCCAGAAGGATGGGGACCACAGGCCCACAGGCCCTCCCAGGGCCCGCCCAGGAGGAAGGGGACCACAGGCCCTCCTGGGCCCTCAGAGGCCTAACGGCACCTCACCCCCCGCCCCCCGCCCTCCCAGGAAAGCGCCCAAGTCCCCACACCCTGCAGCAAAGAGGGGCCGAGAGCAGCCTCGGCTTCCCCTCCCGCCCTCCTCTTCCCTGAGGGACCGCGCAGAACGCACCCCCTCCCTGCACACTCTTCTCCTGGAGTGCAAATGCACCCAACCTCACGGCACCCAGGGCCCCGCTGTCACCGCTCCCCTGCCGGCCCTGCGGGGCTGTGCCCCACCACGACTGGGACCCGGGGACCACCCAGCCTCCGGCCACAACAGCCTCAGTGCTGCTCCGTGGGGAGCTCAGAGAGGGTGCGTCACGGCTGCAAAGAAGGCCCTCCCGGAGCCAACACAGGCACTCAGATCTGAAGAACAAAAGTCAGTGAACTCCGATTCCTAACAGCATTGGCATCAACCAGCCTGCTGTCCCCAGCACAGAGTGCAAACTGCTCGCCTTAGAAGAGAGACCTTTCACCCCCAGGCCTCAAACAGAACAGCCTGAGTCATTCCAGAGCAAATGAGTCCCGACCATCCCGCTTATCCAAAAAGAGGGAAGCAAACGCTGCATTGATTCCGTCCCTAGGTTTCAACCTGACTTTTCACAATCAAGCAGATACTTATATACACACACAGGCTTTAACACCCGAGGGCTGAGCCACGAGCCCCACTTTCCAAAGCCACTGTTTACTGACTTGTTAAGGAAAACACCAATTTCTCGGTTAAATAAACCATTCTTAACTCGGCTGTAAAGTGATTTTTCACATTTACTTAAATTGGATCACGGCTATTCCAGTACCTTCTCATTTTATCTCTTACAAGAGAACAGAATCGAGAATTCTAGCTTACACATTTGTTCTCCTTGTCCCCGCCTTCAAATTCACTCTGTCCTCATTCACTGATTCTTCAGGATCTCCCTGTCCGCTGTGTCCCAGGCACCGTGCTGGGCCCCTGGGAGGGGAACATCAGTGGATAAGTCACCCATGATTTCTCTACACTCATTGTCCTGCCCCCAGCCCATAGAAAAGACCTGAGAAATCTAAGATATGCCAGAACCCGTTCACAATGCTGGAAAGCAGGGATGGGTGCCTGTGAAGACCCCAAACTGGGCCACACAGGCGGGCTGACCTGCGGGCACCCCCGGGCAGTGCTGGCGGCCGGCACTCGGGCCTGGCAAGGCCACAAAGGAGCAGGAGCAGCCACAGCGGGGACCAGGGATGCAGGGCAAGGACATGGTGCCCGTGACCATGGCGTGGTGGCGAGGGAGCCCCACGCGGCTCCGGAAAGCTGGGGCGTCTCATCCAGACACTGGGCCACGCTGCTTGTGAGCCGTGGGGAGCCGGCACCTGCTTTTAAGCAGCTAGAGAACTATTCCGGCGAGTGATTTTCATTCTCCGAGATGAAGATGACTATAAAGGCAATCCACTGCTGCTGCTGCTAAGTCGCTTCAGTCGTGTCCGACTCTGTGTGACCCCATAGCCCACCAGGCTCCCCCGTCCCTGGGATTCTCCAGGCAAGAACACTGGAGTGGGTTGCCATTTCCTTCTCCAATGCATGGAAATGAAAAATGAAAGGGAAGTTGCTCAGTCGTGTCCAACTCTTTGCAACCCCATGGACTGTAGCCTACCAGGCTCCTCTGTCCATGGGATTTTCCAGGCAAGAGTTCTGGCGTTGGGTGCCATTGCCTTCTCCACACTTGTAGTTAAAATTCAGACAAGGTAGAAAAACACAGGAAAAAGGAAATCACTCCAAATCTCATCACCCGGAAATAAGAATCTCTGGTGGCTTTTTGTTAAACGTCCTTCCAGACATTGATCTCTGAACGCACACACAGGTCTCTCTGCATAAAGACTCAAGCTCTACCTGATGATCTGTGAGCTGCCCTTGTGTCTTGGATGGACCTCTGGAGCGGTGTCCATCACTGCAGACCACACAGTGTTCCCCGGGAAGGCTGGACCAGCCACATGCAATGGATGCCCCGGATCAGCACGTGTAGGTTTGTCCGGGTTTTCAGAGTCACAGACAATGCCGTCACTTCCCCAGCCAGGACCTCCTGGAGGACCTCTCGCACAGGAGGAGAGAGTGAAACGAGCTGCAGGAATGCATGGCGGAGCTAGTGGTGAAGAACCCGCCTGCCGCGCAGGAGACGCGGGTTCGATCCCTGAATCAGGAATATCCCCTGGAGGAGGGCAGGCAACCAGGTATTCTTGCCTGGAGAATCCCCATGGACAGAGGAGCCTAGTGGGCTGCAGTCCATGGGGTCGCAAAGAGTTGGGCACGACCGAAGCGACCTACCACACACACATCCAGGAGACAGACTGAACCGCTGAGGGCAAAGAGCAAAGATGGCTTCGGGCTGGCGTCTCCAGGGAGGAGGCTGGGCTGGACCAGCCGCCTGCTGCAGGGGACACAGAGGAGAACGAGTTTTCACAGGCTTTTATGAAAAGTTCCGGGGAAGAATTTGTGCTGGAAATACAAGAAAATGTAGACTGTAGCCCCCAAAGAGCTCAGCTCAGGGAGGCCGGGAAAAATACCGATGAGACACAGCATTTGCCTAGAGGATTGATGGACTGATGTTGCTGTTCAGTCGCTCAGTCATGCCTGACTCTTTGCGACCCCATGGACTGCAGCACGCCAGGCCTCCCTGTCCATCACTAACTCCCGGAGCCTGCTGAAACTCATGTCCATCGAGTTGGTGATGCCAGCCAGCCATCTCATCCTCTGTTGTCCCCTTTTCCTCCCGCCTTCAATCTTTCCCAGCATCAGGGTCTTTTCCAGTGAGTCAGCGCTTCGCATCAGGTGGCCAAAGTATTGGAGATGGATTGATGTTGTTGCTGTTCAGTCGCTCAGTCATGCCTGACTCTTTGCGACCCCATGGACTGCAGCACGCCAGGCCTCCCTGTCCATCACTAACTCCCGGAGCCTGCTGAAACTCATGTCCATCGAGTTGGTGATGCCAGCCAGCCATCTCATCCTCTGTTGTCCCCTTTTCCTCCCGCCTTCAATCTTTCCCAGCATCAGGGTCTTTTCCAGTGAGTCAGCGCTTCGCATCAGGTGGCCAAAGTATTGGAGATGGATTGATGCTGCTGCTAAGTCACTTCAGTCGTGTCCAACTCTGTGTGACCCCACAGATGGCAGCCCACTGGGCTCCGCCATCCCTGGGATTCTCCAGGCAAGAACACTGGAGTGGGTTGCCATTTCCTTCTCCAATGCAGGAAAGTGAAAAGTGAAAGGGAAATCGCTCAGTCGTGTCTGACTTAGCAACCCCATGGACTGCAGCCTACCAGGCTCCTCCGTCCATGGGAGTTTCCAGGCAAGAGTACCGGAGTGGGATGCCATTGCCTTCTCCGGATGGATTGATGAGTCTCATTTAAAAGATCTAATCCATATGTTGACGAACTGATTAATACTGAATAGTGACTTAATCCCAAATGCAGTTACCCTCTACGGGGAGTGTGTGTGTGGGGGATGGCGGACTGAGAGAATTCAGCGAGCGTCTGTCACCATCAAAGTGAAGGGGTGGTGTCTCCCCTGAGAAATCAGCACACAATATAACATGTCGTTTAGAAGGGAGGACGTGCCCAACCCAGAAAGCCAAACCAAAACCAAAGCAAATGAAAAGTTAAAAGCTTTCAGGGAGGGGGAATCAAAGCGGGGGAGGCCCAGAGACAGATAGTTTTTATGATAAACCTTGAAGAATGCTCTGGCTTTTTGAACGATGCACTTAACACTGTTGTTTCAATGAAATGAAAGATAAGGTAGCGTTCAAGGGGCGTGTGCTGACCTGGCGGGTGATCAGGAGCGTCTGGTCCTTGGTCGTGAGGCTTCTGTCTGAAAACTGCATCCAAGCACTGGGTCCTCCCAGGACCCTCCTGAGCTCGGGCCTGGCTCACGGTCAGAGGCCAGTGCCCAGACCCCGACTTCAGTGGTGCTGACCAGACCACCCCCAGCAAGAGCCCCAGGAAGGAGGCTCCAGCCCTGCCTGGACCAGGGGCCGGTCTGAGGGAGGCCTTGCGGGTGTAGACAGATCAGAGACGCCGGCCTGGTGGAGAGACACAGACCAGGCAGGGCCTGCAGGCAGGAAGGGGGCCGAGGTGCTGGCGGAATGCCCAAGGCCACCTGGCGAGAATGAGAGGACCCAGGGTGCATGATTTGCTGAACTGACTTCTGCAATGAGATTACAGCCTCGCTCAACTGTGGAACCTTCTGGAAATGAGGGCCAGAGGGCCACTGTGTAAATGGCTCTGAAAACAGATTTTCAAAAGCACCACCTCGTCCCTGCCCCAGGGAGGGAGAAACCCTGAGTCCAGGTCCTCTGTCTGCTGCTCAGAGGGCAGCGGCCACCTCCTGCTCCAGGCGCAGAACATGGAAAGAGCTTTCCCGACAGTCCTCAGCCAGCCTCCCCCCAGCACGGCCCCGGCCCCCTGCCGGGTCCGCCAGTGTCTGCACTCCCCCGGGGCCCCGGGCCAGGTGGTCACCCCGCCTCGGTCACCGCCACTCTGACTCAAGCCCCGCTTGTGGGTCAGCAGACCGCCCAGCTGGCTATAGGAATCCGAGGGCCCGGCCCCTCCAGGAAGACCGCTGCCCAGCACAGGGTGTGGGGGTCTCCTCCTGGGGTGGGGGACTGGCACCCTGAGGTCTCACGACCTCCCCAGGGCCCCAAAGATTCCCCAGCCCGAGTCGGGAGCCACATGGAGCATCGGACAATGAGGCGTCCCTGGATGTCCAGGCTCCCTGGACAGTGAGTCTGAGGTCTGAGAGACGGAGGGGCGTGGTGTGGTCTCCGAAAAGGTGGCCAGCGCCTGACCAGACACCTCCTCTCATGGGCCGCCTGCCTGAGTCTTCTGAGAGAGCAGGAGAGGGGCTGACCGAGTCCAGGGGGAGGCCGGTGCGCAGTGGGCACTGCGGGGAGCCTGGGGCTTGGGGACACGGAGGTGGGGCCCAAGAGAAGGCGGGGTGGCCGCCTGGGACATTGCGACCGTTCGTGTTACTCGGATGAGAACCTGCAGAGTTTCCTAAAGTGCAGCTCTGGCCGTGCTGGTCCAGGGACCTGCAGTGGCTGGGGATCCGGATTTCATCTCTTTGTGGATGAAACCATGAAGCTGCTGTGGATGCTGTTTCCATCCCTCCCCATCCTCCCTCCTCCCCTTCCCGATGTCAAATGTCAGCTCTGCCTTCAAGACCCAGTCTCAATGCAACCCTGAGGGAGGTGGGGGACCAGGGGTCTCCCCATGCGTCTGGCCTCGGGGCCACTTGTTCCCAGCAGGGTCGTCAGTGTGGTCACCTTGTCTGGCTCCCCCCGCACACGGGAGGCCCTCAGCAAGGTCCTGGCTGAGCAAACCCTTCCCCAGAGGCTCTGGAGGCAGGGGCAGTAATGGCCACACAGCTGCCCTTGAAGCAGAGCCCCACGGCCCGGGCAGGGGCCCCAGCAGGGGCTTCTGTGAGGTGGGGGCCTCTGGAACGTTCCCTCCCATCCGTCCTCGCCCCCTCCCCCCCAAGCCTGATCATGACCCGGCCGCTCGTGGAGCCTGGCCCAGCAGCAGCCGTCAAGCTTGGCTGAGATCAGAGCCTGGGGGGCCCTCATTCCCGCCCACCCTTCCCTTCCCGGGACCAGACCCCCTGCCCCCGAATAGGAGCCCAGGAGGGTCCCTGGAGCCCCGGCCCGGGGGAGGGAGGCGCAATAAGCAGGCTGATGGAGCCGGTGGGAAGCTACCCGCTGACTGCCCCGCCCGGTGCTCAGGCCCAAACGGCAGGGAATTAAACCAGTCTGGGCTTAAAAATCCAGGGCACACACTGCTCAGGGCTGCGGAGATGCCCCGTCCGGCCCCAGGGCCCTGAGAGGAAGAGGAGACAGCCAAGAGAAGGAAGCGCAGGGCGGGACCCCGTGCTCCCCACCTCACATGGGGGGACCGACGCGGGCAGCGTGAACCCAACAGCCGCCCTCTGTTCTCGCCCGGCCTGCGTTCTTGTCCTGACCCCTCACAGGGCCCCGGGGGCGGTCAGCATCCCCCTCGTCGTACAGGCTTGATGGAGACAAGGGAGGCGGAGGAAGGCGTCTCAGCCTCTCGATCGGAGCGAGCAGGCTGAGCGCAGGCGCGTGCAGGAGGGCCGGAGCAGCCAGGGCATGCCCGCGGTCAGGGTGGGCAGTGAGGGGCGGTGCCCAGCCCGGAGTCAGTGCTGGGTCAGATCCCAGCTCAGCCCTGGGGGCTGCTCCCTCTCCTGTCGCTCCAGGAGGGCCTGGACCCCTCCACAGGGCTGCTGGGGGGTCGGGAGGGTGTCGGCTTACAGGGAGGGCTGGCTCGGCTTCCGTGCCAGGCCCAGGAGGACCCTGGATCTGCCTGGACGCAGGGCATCCCCAGGCCGAGGCAGGCGCCCCGCACGCGCCTCCCGGACCCGCCCCCAGCTCGCGCTCGGCGCTGAGTGCCGCTCTGGACCATCTGCTTCTGATCTGGCCCTGCACCCCCGCGGCTGCCCTTGGCCTTTCCTCTGCTCTTTCAAGTTTGTTTGTTGGCTTTTGGCTTTTGTTCAGTCAGGAAACGTCTTTGAAACCAAGGCCACCAGTGAACCATGGCATGGCGTTCCAGTGTGTGGAGTTCAAGTTTGGGTCAAAACAACCAACTACAGATTCACAGTGGGCTCAGGGCTCAGAGGAGTAATTCCGTCGCTGCCCTGATCACACGGGCGTGCACGTGTGTGTGCACACGTACACACACGTGCACACACACTCGCACACACACACCCCCTGCAGACACAGAGGCACCTTAAACGGAGACCCCCGGACCCCCGTTCTCCCCACAGGACTCAGAAAGGAGGAAGAGGCTGACGGGGGCGGCGGGGGCAGAAAATATGACTCAACTGGGACTCCATCGAGGCCGGGTCTGTACCCATGGGTTGCTGGGACCCTGGGGGAATCCCTCCCCCCCGTGTGCCTTAGTCTCCCCATCTGTGAAATGGGATCATCCCCGCCTCCCAGGTTGTTGGGGGAGGCAATTGAGAAGATGAAAGAAAGGGTTAGGTGTCGTGCTGCTGAGGTCAAGAACAGAGGCCCCTGTGCTGATAACGCAGCCAGCCTACGCTGGGGCCCAGGGCCCAGGGAAGGACTGGGACCGGTGACCCTCCCAGCCCAGCTGGCGGAGAACTGACTGCGCGAGTCGCTGCCACGGGGCCCGCTGTGTGACCCGGGGGAGTGCCTGCCCTCTCTGGGCCTCAGCATCCTGCCTCCATCAGAGCGGCTGCCGCTGTCTTCCCAGCAGGAGCGCCGGGGTGCCGGGGCCTGCGTTGCAGCCGCGTGGCCGTTCCTCCCCGCGCAGCGAGGTGAAGGGACTGGGCCCAGGCCTGGAGCGTGAGGCCCAAACCGGGGCCACGGCTCTAAATTCGCGCTTGTAAGTGTGGTGGTTTCTCGTATGTGTCAATCTGATCAGAGGCCGGTTGTTCGGTCAACACGACTCTGTGTGTGTCTGTGGGGGTGTCTGGATGAGCTTAGCTTTTGGAGCCATCGATGGCGTAAAGCAGACAGCCCTCCCCAGGGTGGGTGGGCCTCGCCCGATCACTTGAAAGGGGTACATGTGAATGCGCTATGAAATACCTTCACAGCAACACCGAGATGAGTGTGTGAATCACTGGGGACCATGGGCTGGCCGAGCGGGCCCACAAACCTGGCCATCACCGGGGGCAGAGACCCCAGCAGGCTCAGGATCGGGACTAGCCGTCAGGGTCCGTGAGGCCTGGACCCGGGGCTCTCGTGGCCTCAGTTTCCTCATCAGTAAGCAGGAGACAGTCTTCGGTGAGTCACCCCCAAGGGTCTGACCTGTGTGGGAACAGGAAGGGAGAAAAGACTCGGTCCCCACTCTGGATCTGAGTGGGCCTTCTGGGTTTTGACGTATATGTAGGAGTCTGCTGGGGGAGAGTGTGCCAGGTGGGGAAGGAGCACAGGGAGGGGGAGGGGCACCCCCACACCAGCCTTCTTTCTGTCCAGGGGGGCGGGCTGGCTCCTGTCCCTTCCCCCCACACCGGCTCAGGTTTGGGGGAGAGTAGGAAAGGACTCATTCTTAACCGCAAAGTTGGCCATGAACTTTCCTCTCAGGGGCTGCCCAAAGCCCACAGCTGATTTCAAAGGCTGAACTGTGAAGATCCCAGCCCGAAGCCCGCCGGGAATAGGGACGCCGCACCAGCACGTCAGGCTTGGCTCAGGCCACGGGGACTAGCCAGAGGCCTGGCCCTGGCTCTGAGCCTGCGTGGTGCCCCTGGACTCCACAGTAAGCGGACACGTTGCAGCACGCGCCCTTAGGCAACGGTCCACCTCCTCAGAGCAAGCTTGGGGCCAGCTGTGAGATGCTTCCCACACACAGGCAGGGAGCGTATGACAAAGCCGCCCCCTCCAGCAGCTGGTGAGGAATGGGGAGCAGGGGCCTGAGGGCACCCACATCAGGGCCTGGCGCTCAGGGATGTCCACCACACACCCACCTACCACCCACCCCTCCATCCACAACCCACCCACCCACCA
>SJYT01039392.1:221680-296419 GCA_006410635.1 Cephalophus harveyi | reverse complement strand
ACCAGTAATGCTGAAGAAGCTGAAGTTGAACGGTTCTATGAAGACCTACAAGACCTTTTAGAACTAACACCCCAGAAAGATGTACTTTTCATTATAGAGGGCTGGAATGCAAATATAGGAAGTCAAGAAACACCTGGAGTAACAGGCAAATTTGGCCTTGGAATATGGAATGAAGCAGGGCAAAAGGCTAATAGAGTTACATTGACTAAGATAATGCAATGTAGTAAAGAACCTTTGTCCTTTTCTCCTTGGGAGCCCCAGACCCCTTCCTCCTCCTCCTCCTCCTCCTCCTCCTCCCCCTCCTCCTCCTCCCCCTCCTTCTCCTCCTCCTGCTCTCTGAAGCCTCCTGCTGGGAGGCAGTTCTTTCCAGTGGCACTCACAGGCCTCTCCCTCTCTCCCTCCGTGCCGAGCAGCCCCTTCCCGCCTCCCTGCAGGGGGACAGCTCCCTGATTGTGTCTGCTGGGCTCCCAGCTCCTTGTTTGGCCCGAATCTCCCGCCTTGATTAAGGAGGCTGGTCCCCTGGCTTACTCATCGTCCTCCTGGAACGCTGACAGCCTCCGGATTGGTTTTTACCCAAGTCGTTAATGACTTCAAACATTCTACAGAGGGTCTGCCTCTCCAGCCTCCACGGCAGTGCTTTGAATCCACAGTGATGCCTGAGATTTGCCCCAGGGCTCGGGGTCACCACCCCAGGGGCCAGGAACCTTCCACTGGCAGCTCTAGGGGCTCCAGGAAGGCCTGTTTGTTGAAAGGACATGTGAATAGATGGATAGAGGGATGGCTTGATTTGTTCAAATAAAATTATTTTGTGGTTATACAAACAATCCACACTCAGGGTTGGAATTTTGAAAAATACAAAAAAATTAAATGCCAAGAAAAAAAGAGAAGCAGAAAGAAAACAGCCAGCCTCATACTCCCCAGAGAAAACAGCCTTGAGCATTTTGGAGTCATTTCTTCTGTACAAGCTTCTATTATATGTCTAGCTTTGTATATTATCTTCTGCACTCAACATTTTCTAGTTTATTAAATATTCATTGAAAGCATGACTTTTTTTTTTTTTTTTTACAAAAATCTTATTATGGAATTTTCCAAACATACACAAAAATGAAGAGACTCGTGTAACAAGCCCCCAGTTAAGCACCCTCAGCTTCGACAGCAGTCAATTTTTGCCAATATTTTATGATCTATGTCCACCTTTCGTGGGTGAATGCTGTTATGGGTTGTGTGGTCCCCCTCCCCACCAGAATACACCCAACTCCTAATCCCTGGCCCCTGTGGCTGGGACCTTATTTGGAAATAGAGTCATGATGTAATGAGCTCAGTTCAGAGGCGGTCAGACGGGTATAGAATCAGACCCGCCCTGGTTTAGCCACGTCTGTGAGGATCATTTTCCTGGTAGAAGTAAAAAGAGAGGAAGTAGACCAAAACAATTTTTAAAAATAGCTAATGGGAGACTCAACTTTCTTGCATGCTTACTCTGCACCAGGCAACTCTTAAGGCGTCTTACCTCATTAAATGTGGCCAACAAGCCTACAGGGTGGATACTATCACCCGATTTTATTCCGGCCCCACCACACGGCGTACGGGATCTTATTTTCCTGAAGGGACTGAACTTGTGCCCTGGGCAGGGGAAGCTCAGAGTCCCAACCACGGGACCGCGGGCAAGTGCCCATTATCCCAATTTAAAGATGCAGACACTGAGGCGCAGATAGGTTAGGGACCAGGACAAGGTCACCCTACTGGCAGGTGGCCCAGTGAAGATCCAAACCACGCCATTTTTTTTTTTTTTTTACAAAAATCTTATTATGGAATTTTCCAAACATACACAAAAATGAAGAGACTCGTGTAACAAGCCCCCAGTTAAGCACCCTCAGCTTCGACAGCAGTCAATTTTTGCCAATATTTTATGATCTATGTCCACCTTTCGTGGGTGAATGCTGTTATGGGTTGTGTGGTCCCCCTCCCCACCAGAATACACCCAACTCCTAATCCCTGGCCCCTGTGGCTGGGACCTTATTTGGAAATAGAGTCATGATGTAATGAGCTCAGTTCAGAGGCGGTCAGACGGGTATAGAATCAGACCCGCCCTGGTTTAGCCACGTCTGTGAGGATCATTTTCCTGGTAGAAGTAAAAAGAGAGGAAGTAGACCAAAACAATTTTTAAAAATAGCTAATGGGAGACTCAACTTTCTTGCATGCTTAGTCTGCACCAGGCAACTCTTAAGGCGTCTTACCTCATTAAATGTGGCCAACAAGCCTACAGGGTGGATACTATCACCCGATTTTATTCCGGCCCCACCACACGGCGTACGGGATCTTATTTTCCTGAAGGGACTGAACTTGTGCCCTGGGCAGGGGAAGCTCAGAGTCCCAACCACGGGACCGCGGGCAAGTGCCCATTATCCCAATTTAAAGATGCGGACACTGAGGCGCAGATAGGTTAGGGACCAGGACAAGGTCACCCTACTGGCAGGTGGCCCAGTGAAGATCCAAACCACGCCAGGCCCTGCCATTTCCTCATCCCCATGGGAAACAGAGCTGACCAGTGGGTCTCTGCAGACGGAGCCCAGAGCGTGAACACCAGCTCAGCCCGGCTGGACTCCAGGTTCCTTGACCCCCTCTCCTGACGCGCCGTCCACTCCGGCAGCATCTCCCCGGTGGGTGTCCCCTGGACTCGGCCTGGCCTTCAAGCTCACGGCCTCCTCCCATCCAAGCGCCTCTGTCATCACGGCCCGCAGGGTCCTCTCTTTCCGTCTCATGCGGGCCAGCGGCCCCTGAGCACCTGGGGCTCACAGTGCGTCCTCCCCCGCGCGCCTTCAGGGCTCCAACCTGCTTTCTGCCCTCGCTCCCCTCATCGCTCAGCTGGTCTCAACGGTGCACAGAGTCTCTCCTTTACCAGTGCACACACGCGCACACACACCTTCACTCTCTTACCCTCGCTGCGTTTATGACACTCAACCGGCAAAACCCCAGCCCTGGCGAAATACAGCTCTCACCCTGATCAAGGAAGAAGAAAAGACTCAAATCACAAACATTAGGAATCAAAGAGGAGGCTTGCTGCAGTGCTGGCGGGCACTTAGACCAGTGTGCTCAGTGGCTTCGAAGGAACGGATGAAAAGCGAAAGACGCAAAGCAACCAAAACCAACCAAAGCGTGCTTACTGGAATCGAGCGATTTAATAAATGGATGACGGACAGTGCAAACCAGGTTTCTCTGTGTGTGGAAAGTTACGGGTAAGCAAGAGGAGGGGACTAGAATGACCCCTGCGACGGTTTAATATAGGCGCACACAGTTACATGCAGACACCTTCATAGATGTGGTGTGTGTACACGGTAACTGTGAACACACGCGTCTCCTTGCTCTGTGGTCTGGAGGGCCCTAAAAGGAATGATTCCCCAGCAGCGAGACGCACCTAGTGCCCAGTGCTTGGTGAAAGGCGCCAGGGCTTCTCGGGGAAACGGCTGGTTCCGGCACTGCCCCAGGCTCTTGCAATGCCGGAAAGTAAGAACGTGCTCAGAGGCAGGGCGCGCACGGGCACACGGCGAAGGGGCTGATCCGGGCACAGGAGCCACCGAGAGGGCTCCCAGCGGCCAAACCTGGGAGACTTGCAGCAGAAGCCAAGCGGGCCTGGCCTGGAACCCCGTATCCCTGAATCCGTCCTGATATGAGGGACACTTCCCTCCTTGCTTTGTGATACTCCGTATGGAAACCAGGCAAAGATATTCTGAGAAAAGAAAACTACAGTCTGGAATCTCCCATGAATATAGATACGAAAGTTCGTAACAGAGTATCAGCAAATGGAGCCCATGATACAGGCTGAAACATGCCCGGTGAGACTTCGTGACCAAGCGGATTTGTTCCAAGAGTGCTAAGTGAGTCCAACATTTGAAAACCATCCCACGTAATTCACCCCTTCAACAGACTGACAGAGGAAATTGATAAGCTCACCTCGATGCATCCAGAATACTGAGAGAATGTCATGGAGTTCAACACCTATTCATCATGAACACTCTTATCAAACCAAGACTGGATGGGAAATTGCCTCCACCTGACCAGGCGAGCAATGGAAAATGTATAGATCACGTCACACCGCATGGTGAAGGGGTGTTATCACATCTTACAGGAAGGTGGTTTTGAACAAAGATGGGCAAAATGGCCAGTGAGAGTGGATGGCGCCTCCAAGGGAATCCAGTTACACCGTAGAAAGTCTGTGGCTGAGCACTTCCCGGGCAACCCAAGAGTCAGAACTCTGCACTTCCGCTGAAGAGGCCACAGGCTCCGTCCCTGCAGGGAGCTAAGACCTTGCACGCCTCATGGCGAGGCCAAAGATTAACTAACTCATTTAAATGACTTTGCAAAAGGAGAGACGTTTGTGAGAGGACGGTGGACCCCCTTCATACACGGCGATGGGAGAACAGTGCTCTGTGGGGCTAAGCGTGGACTGCTTTCCTTCTTCACAACAGACACCGAAAGAACTCAAACTTTGACAGTTTAAAGATTTCAGCATGAAAGACAAAACTCTAAAACTTAACGAGAATAAAGGAAAACCACTTTCATAAGCTTGGCGTGGGTAGAGATTTCATAATAAGCCGCAAAGACCACCAGACACAGCAAACAGCTTCATCGATTTAGCTCCATTAAGGTAATAAATTCTGTTTATTAAAATCCTGCCTATATTCTCCGAATTTAAAAAACACATACTGAAATATTTACAAGTAAATGAAGAGGAATTGACGTTTTGATGCAAAATGGATTCAAGAACTATGGTGAAAACAAAACAAGACTCCAAAAAAGAAAGCGATGAGGTGAGCCCCTCACTGCACCCCACAGAAGTCAGCACGGGATCCAGAGCCGGAACATATAAAGAGCTCTCACAAACCAACAAGAAAATGACAGCGATGCGAAGGAAAAGTGGATAAAGGCAGGGTCAGGGATTACACAGAGAGGCAACACAAATGACAAATAAATATTTGCCTGTCGTGACTCGTCCCCTGTGCAAACTAGGACATGCAAAACGGCACAGGGAGGCACCGTCTCCACCTGAGACCTGCCAGCTAGCACGAAGCCAGACACAAAGAGGGCTGAGGCCACGGCCCGAGGCCGCAGACTCCGCTGGAGGGTGTGTAAGAGACACACACAGCTCCTGGGCATGACCGCGCCCACCCCAGCACCCTGCATGCGCCAGGCAGGTGTCTAATCTCCCCAAAAGCCTTTGCTTAGCAGCTACTTTGTACTGATGCTTTCACCATAGCTTCTCAATTAAGCTTTTCATACTATTCATGGGGTTCTCAAGGCAAGAACACCGCAGTGGTTAGCCATTCCCCTCTCCAGTGGACTACGTTTGCCGCACTTAACCATCCCAGACGTTATAAGGGGATCCTCATTTTGGAGGTGAGGCCATAGAGAAGCAAAGTGGTCCGCCCCAGATCACCCAGGGAGGATGGAAGCTTGCAGCTGAACAAGCCCAGGCAGGGGCTTGGGAACCACCCTGCCTGTCAGCGGTGTTGACACTGACATGCGCTGGGCGCCGGGGCCCTGGAGATAAAGGCGAGCATGTTACTTGTACCAGAGGCAGCGTGCAAATATTCACCTTGCTCAGCTGGTAAAGAATCCGCCTGGAACGCAGGAGACCCCGGTTTGATTCCTGGGTCGGGAAGATTCCCCGGAGAAGGGATAGGCTACCCACTCCAGTGTTCTTAGGCTTCCCTTGTGGCTCAGCTGGTGAAGAATCTGCCTGCAGTGTGGAAGACCTGGGTTCGATCCCTGGGTTGGGAAGATCCCCAGGAAAAGGGAAAGGCTACCCACTCCAGTGTTTTGGCTTGGAGGATTCCATGGACTGTACAGTCCATGGGGTTGCAAAGAGTCAGACAGGGTTGAGCAACTTTCACTTTCACAAATACATTTTTTTTGAGAAGGTTGGAAGCACCCGTTCCTTTGTTACCACCAGGAGTAATCGGCTTAAGTGCAAGCCTTGAAGCTGATGCCTGGGCAATCTGGCGACTCTTGGCTAACCGCCTTGCCTGTGGGAGCTCTCTCTCCTCCACAATGAAGTCAGAAAAGCCCTTGTAATTATTAAACAGTCGATGTAGACGCCAGGACCCCTGCCGTGGAAGCTGGAGGTCCAGAGGAGAAGGAGACCTGGACACGGCCCCTGGAGCCTGGGCACACGGGCCAGGCAGCAGGCGGGCCTGGACCCCTGAGCAGTGAGGGCCACGCCCAGCCCAGCCGCCCACCTGGACAACAGGCCGGCGGGGCTGGGGACCAGCCCTCTGCCCTGGTCTGGTGGGGAACGCGGAGCAGTTCTGTGCAAGGACCCTGGGGTCAATTCTACACCATGGCTGAGGAGCGGGGGACTTCGGCCTCTCACTTCCGCTTGCTGCGTCTCAGCTTCCTCCCCCGAAGACCCAGAGTTAGTCCACGTAAAGCCCTTGGAAAAGAGTCGGACACACAAGCCCGACCGTGTGTCAGCCAGTGTGACTGCTATGGCTTGAAACAGCATCAACATTCGGGGAACCCCAGCTGTCCCCCAACGTCAACAGGGCTGCAGATTTTACACAGTCCCCAAACTGCTCCCGCCAGCGCCCATCTTCCTTTCTCAGTCCACTGATGACCTTGGCCTGCCCTGGCTCGGACCAGAAGCCCTGGAGCCCGCAGCAGCCAGGCCAGCCCAGATGACGCTAACAAACCACGCGAGTCCCAAGGGCTTCAGGTGAGCGAGCTCGGCTTGTGTTCCGCCTGCTCCCGCATCGCGAGAGGGCCCGGCCCGACAGGCTTCACCGTGCACTGGCTCTTGGGCCGCTGCCCAGAGGGACACAAGGGTCCCCCCTCCATGTGCCTGGCCGCGGGCCCCGTGGCCACGTCCGGCTCCCACAGTGGGAAGCGTGACCTTCCCTTGGGGAGATGCCATCCATGTCTGTGACATCAGCACTGTGGCCAAAATTCCCCGTGACCCCCTTCTCACGCCCACTTCTACTGCGTTGTCAGCCAGTCCCGTTGGCTCTGCTCCCCAGCACAGGGGACCCCCACCCCTCCCCACCACCTGCTGCCCTCCCCCGGCGCCCCCCAGGCACAGCCTCTCTGGCCAGAGCGCCGGCCTCCTCTGAGCTGGTCCTGCTGCCTCCATTCTGCCCCCCAAAACCACTCCAGCTCAGCAGCCTGTGAGTGAAAGCCTCAGTCACTCAGTCTAACTCTTTGACACCCCGTGGACCATAGCCTGCCAGGCTCCACTGTCCATGGGATTCTCCAGGCAAGACTACTGGAGTGGGTTGCCATGCCCCATTCAGGGATCAAACCTGCGTCTCTTACATCTCCTGCATAGGCAGGCGGGTTCTTTACCACTGGCGCCCCCAGAGCCCGCAAGGGACCCTCTGCAGCGGCAGACCCTGACCACTGGGCTATGTAACTGAGTCACACGGCATGAGAGTCAGATAAAGAGCAGCGCTTCCCCCAAAGCTCAGACGAGCGTACCCTTCTAGGTGAACCTGTGAGCCCTAGAGAGAAACGAGAGATGCCCAGAAGGGTGTGTCCTGAAGGCTGTGCCAGGCTCACCAGCCATGTGCCTCAACCAGGTGACAGCAGGCAGCCCACATCTTTTGGAAGCTCTTCCACAAGCTGGTCTTTTCCCGCATCGGTGAAGAATTTCCCATCCAGCACCTATTCCGTGTCCCCTCCTCCAGGCAGTCCTCCTGCCAGCACCCATCTGCACCTCACTCCTGCACTAGCCTTAGGGCGATGAGGACCAGGGTGAGTCAAACCCACTGAAGGGGCACGAGACAGGGGACGGCAGTTGTCTCGGGGCCCTAGGATCCCTCTATGCAGCCCCCGGAGAGACAGGCATCCTCTATGATTCCACGGGCCCAGGACCCTCCCACACACACCCTCCGCCCTCCCTGGGCTCAGAGCTGAGCGCTGCCATCCAAGGATCCAGACAGAGAGTGCAGAGTGGCGCCTCCTGGGTATTTGATGGAGCCTGGGGCACTGGCATTCCCACCCATTCTCCATGTATTGGCTGCCCTGCCCTGCAGGGCCAAGCGAGACCCGTGGGCAGGGAATGACCTCTCCTATGAACCCAGATCCGAAATGCTGGGCCTTTCCCGGGAGCCCAGAAAATAGGCTGCCGGGCAGCTCCAGTCCCATGTTCTCCAGCTTTTTGCTGGGAGGAGCTGTCTTCCCAGCTTCCAAACTTCCAGAGTCCACTTCCCTGAAGCAGCTTTTCCCTCCCCTCGCTTCCCACATGACAGATGATCAGTTGGTTTCAGGGAATTAAAGCAGCCCAGTCCCTGGTGAATTTGCCATGGTCTCTCCAATCAGACAAATACGGCTGATTTTCATACCACATCTTGGAGGTTTATCAAGTTTCAGGGTTTAAAAGAACATCTTTGAATTAATTATTTCACATGATTAATACATGAAATGCATGGAACACAGCCACATAGACAGTCCCGTGAAACAGAACCGGAGAGCGTCCTCCCGAGGCCTCGAGGTCCTTAGAAGCACCACTGAATTGCTCCATGGAATTCCAATCTATGGATGGTGCTGAATTTATCTGAATTATTCCTCAGTGTTAGACAGGCAAGTGGTTTCTCATCTTTTTCTGAGGGTCATATCTATTGTATAATTTTTAATAACCAGGACCTCAGGATGTCAGCACCATTTTTCACCATATTCAGTATTCCTTAAAATGACGCTTGTAATCTACAGTTACGTAGATTCTTATTAGAGCTCTGATGATTGTATCTATTGTATGATTGTTAATAACTAGGACCACAGGATGCCAGCATCCTTTTTTTCACCGTATTCAATATTCCTTAAAATGATGTTTGTGATCTACGATTGCGTACATCCTTATTCTGCGGGTGAACGCGTGTGTGATCCTGTAGAGGGTCCCTGGTTCTCAGCAGAAGGAGGCAGCAAGGAGCAGGACCTGCCCAGGGGGGTCTCGTACACCAGCCCCTTCCCCTGAGAGCCCACCGCCCTCATCCACTACTGCTGCCCACTCCCCGACCCCCACCCTCAGGACAGCATTGAACTTGGCTTCTGCTCCTCCTGGGGACCTTCCTCGGTGCAGATGACTAGTCAGATGCACCCCCAAGAGGTGTCCCCGAGTCACCTGTGCACTGAGCACGAGGGTAGAGGTGCCCACCCCCGCCTCTCTTCCTCCTGCCCCCTCCACAGCCCCTGACCCCCGAAACCCGGGCTCCAGGGTCCCCGTGTCCTCTGAGTCTGTCTCAGGGCTGCCCTGCCTGCTCGGGAGGTCGGTGGGGGTGGTCCCCCAGTCTCCAGGGGTGCGTGGGGCCCACAGCACATGTGAGGGAACCGCGGTGACACGGGAAGTCAGCTATGCAAGCCCAGCTGCTCTCCCGCTGTGTGGATGTCAGACCATTTCCGTAATTTAAGACACAAGCAGAAAACTCAGCCCAATGGCCACAGCCGGTCAGCCCCATCAGCCAGCAGAGAGAGCTGAGCAAGCAGTGGGAGCCCCAAGCACCTGTCAGTCTAAGCCCTTAATATGGTTTTTTCTTTCTCTTTTTTGGATTGGTATGTATGTTTATTTGTTCTAAATTTGACTTAGTGATCAGTATTTTAAAACCAGGACATTTCCCCAACCATCCAAACTTCAGCCTTCTCTTGAAAAGTCTGGGGCTCGGCCTGTACTGGGCCTGCAGTCCACCGGGCAGGTTGATCAGGAAACAGCACGGGGGCCAAGGGAGGGGGCGGGGGCGGGGCTGGCCGTGGTGCTGGAGGCTGTGCCAGGGCCCAAGCCCCGGCCTGGCCATAGCACTGCTGCAGGTTCTGTCTGCCGACCACCTGCCAGGGGCCAACGCTGACCTGAAACAAGGCGCCATCCCTGGGGCCCAGGTTGGTAGGATGATTCCACGAAAGTGAAAGTTGCTTGGTCGTATCCGACTCTTTGCAACTCCATGGATTTTACAGTCCATGGACTTCTCCAGGCCAGAATACTGGAGTGGGTAGCCTTTCCCTTCTCCAGGGGATCTTCCCAACCCAGGGATCAAACCCAGGTCTCCTGCATTGCAGGTGGCTTCTTTACCAGCTGAGCCACAAGGGTGATTCCTTGAGATCCTTCCAAAATGAGGGGTCGGGGAAAGACTGTGATGAAGCTGCACTCGTAACATTGCAGCCTGCACACGTGGGGTTGAAGTCCTGTCCTCGGCCGTGACCGCCCTCCTGGGGACAGGCAGGTGTTCAGGACTACCACCGTCTTCCTAAACGCAGGGAGGGCCCAGCGCCGCTCTCCATGGTGCTGAAGAACGTCCTCGTCAGTCACTGCCGTGGTCTCCCATTCCACCCAGGAACTCAATCTCCTCTGAAAGCGGTGCGGCTACGGGCTTATGTCCATGGATTTCACTGGTCCAACACACACCACATCACCTGGACATGGCTGGCCTCACTTCCGGAGCTATGAGGGCGCTGCCCTGAAGATGCGGCATGTGTTTTAAAACAATGGCCAGCACCTACTCTTATTTCCTGCAATCCCTCATTCACAATTGGAAGCCAGGGTTTGGAGATGAGAGCCACCCTCTTGCTGTTACTCCAGATAACCCACTTAAAGCGTGCTGCTGCCTAGCCCTGGGCTTTGGAGTTGCTGGACTTGAAAGTTCCAGTTTCTCAGGAAAGGACGCTTCTTGCAGGGAGCACAGCGTGTTCCCTCAGTCTAGAAGCTAGGGTCTCCCTCTGGCTCTCCTGCTGTAACATGAGGCCAGCGGACAGAGAAGTCATTTCTCTGCCACCGTGGTCATCAAGGAGATGCTCAGGGGAGACGAGCCAGGGGCACTCTGGCTGGAACCCAGGTGGGTCTCAGAGTGCACTCTTGCTCAGCAATGAAGAACAAAAGGACACTCAGCGCCCAGTGCGGCTGCCCTTGTTCAATGGCTAAGTCGTGTCTGACTCTGTGCAACCCCATGGGCTGTGGCACAAACTCCTCTGCCCTCCAGTATCTCCCTGAGTCTGCTCAAACTCACGTCCACTGAATCAGTGATGCCGCAGAACCATCTCGTCCTCTGCCACTCCCTTCTCCTTTTGTCTTCACTCTTTCCCACATTGGAGTCTTTTCCAGCATTGGAGTCTTTTCCAATGGAGCTCTTCACATCAGGTGGCCAAAGTATTGGAGCTTCAGCTTGAGCATCAGTGAATAGTCAGGGTTGATTTCCTTTAGGGTTGACTGGTTTGATCTCCTTGCCATCCCAGGGACTCTCAAGAGTCTTCTCTAACACCACAGTTTAAAACTGTCAGTTCTTCAGTGCTCAGCCTTCTTCACAGTCCAACTCTCACATCCATACACGACCACTGGAAAAACTACAGCTTTGACTACATGGACCTTTGTCAACAAAGGCATGAGCCTAAGCACCTGAATGCAGAGTTCCAAAGAATAGCAAGAAGAGATAAGAAAGCCTTCTTCAGCGATCAATGCAAAGAAATAGAGGAAAACAACAAGAGTGGGAAAGACTAGAGATCTCTTCAAGAAAATTAGAGATACCAAGGGAACATTTCATGCAAGGATGGGCTTGATAAAGGACAGAAGTGGTCTGGACCTAACAGAAGCAGAAGATATTAAGAAGAGGTGGCAAGAATACTCGGAAGAACTGTACAAAAAAGATCTTCACGACCCAGATAATCATGATGATGTGATCACTAATCTAGAGCCAGAAATCTTGGAATGTGAAGTCAAGTGGGCCTTAGAAAGCATCACTACGAACAAAGCTAGTGGAGGTGATGGAATTCCAGTTGAGCTGTTTCAAATCCTGAAAGATGATGCTGTGAAAGTGCTGCACTCAATCTGCCAGCAAATTTGGAAAACTCAGCAGTGGCCACAGGACTGGAAAAGGTCAGTTTTCATTCCAATTCCAAAGAAAGGCAATGCAAAAGAATAAGACTCTGATGCTGGGAGGGATTGGGGGCAGGAGGAGAAGGGGACGACCGAGGATGAGATGGCTGGATGGCATCACTGACTCGATGGATGTGAGTCTGAGTGAACTCCGAGAGATGGTGATGAACAGGGAGGCCTGGCGTGCTGCGATTCATGGGGTCGCAAAGAGTCGGACACGACTGAGCGACTGAACTGAACTGAACTGACTAGGTTTGTCACAGCTTTCCTGCCAAGGAGCAAGCATCATTTAATTTCACGGCTGCAGTCACCATCTTCAGTGATGAAAATAAAATCTGCCACTATTTCAATTTTTTCCCCCATATATTCGCCATGAAGTGATGGGACTGGATGCCATGATCTTAGTTTTTTCAGTGTTGAGTTTAAGCCAGCTTTTTGACGCTCCACTTTCACCCTCCTCAAGAAGTTCTTTAGTTCTTCTTCACTTCCTGCCATTAGAATGGTACCATCTGCATATCTGAGGTTATTGATATTTCTCCTGGCAATCTTGATTCCAGCTTGTGATTCATCCAGCCTGGCATTTCACATGATGTACTCTGCATAGAAGTTAAATAAGCAGGGTGACACTATGCAACCTTGACGTACTCCTTTCCCAATTTAGAACCAGTCCATTGTCCCATGTCTGGTTCTAACTGTTGCTTCTTAACCTGCATACAGGTTTCTCAGGAGACAGGTAAGGTGGTATGATATTTCCATCTCTTTGAGAATTTTCCTAAGATTGTTGTGATCCACACAGTCAAAGGCATTAGTGTAGTCAATGAAGCAGAAGTAGATGTTTTTCTGGAACTCTCTTGCTTTTTCTCTGATCCAATGGATATTAGCAATTTGATCTCTGGTTCCTCTGCCTTTTCTAAATCCAGCTTGTACATCTGGAAGCTCTTGGCTCATGTACTGCTGAAGCCTAGCTTGGATTTTGAGCATAACCTTCCTAGAGGCACCCCAGAGTCTGTTTCTGCTCTGTAGGTGGGTTCATTAGGTCACGTTTTAGGTTCCGCACGTGAGTGATATCATATGACGCTTGTCTTCCTCTGTCTGACTTCCTCCACTTAGCGCGATCATCTCCAGGCCCATCCATGTTGCTGCACGGCAATGCTTCATCCTCTCATGGCTGAGGACCACTCCGCCGTGCGCTTTATGCACATCCCCTCTGTCTGTTTATCATCGATGGACGCTAAGGTTGCTTCCGTGACTTGGCTACTACAGATAATTCCGCTGTGAACACTGGGTGCCTGTGTCTTTTTAAATTAGAGCTGTGACATTTTCCAGATATACGCCCAGGAGTGGAATTGCTGGATCATATGGCAACTCTATTTTTATTTCAAAAATGTAGCTTTTGAAGAAGACAGTTCCACAGACGGGCAATACAGGTTTGTCACAGCTGGAAAATGGGACTGGCGATGGAGCACAGAGCAGCTTAGAGAAATGGGGTGATGGCAGGCCTAAGAGGCATGCGGGCCAGTTTGGGGGGAACTCAGTATGAACAAGAAGCTGTGCTTCTGGTGAGAAAAGAGAACCCAAGGACCAGTTCTCAGAGGATGATGACGTTTTCCGGAAGGGTGAAAGACAGGAGTCCTCAGGTTGAAAATAGAAGGTGTATGACAGGGGGAGCAGGTAAGACTTGAACGAATATTTTGAAACCCCCAAACAGAGATGCTGCTGCTGCTGCTGAGTCACTTCAGTCGTGTCTGACTCTGTGCGACCCCACAGACGGGGGCCCACCAGGCTCCCCTGTCCCTGGGATTCTCCAGGCAAGAACACTGGAGTGGGTTGCCATTTCCTTCTCCAATTCATCAAAGTGAAAAGTGAAAGTGAAGTCGCTCAGTTGTGTCTGACTCTCCGCGACCCCACAGACTGCAGCCTACCAGGCTCCTCCGTCCATGGGATTTTCCAGGCCAGAGCACTGAAGTGGGGTGTCATTGCCTTCTCCGAACAGAGATGCTGGTGAAGGTCAAACCAAAGGCTACCATCCCATCAGTAACAATCAGAGGCCAGAGAATGGGAGAGAAGGCAATCCCCATGTGGAGGACAGGTGAACCCACCATCCTGTGCACAGAACTCAACAAAGGTGCAGCCCGAGCTACGTGCCACACCCCTCACCCCGCTCCCCATGCCCACTTGTTGAGAAGCCACCAGCCTGGGGCCAGGAGGTCCCGGCCCCACTGGGAGGAGAAGCTGCCATCCCCTGGGCACCTCAGCATCCCCCGGGATTTCTTCCGGGAAAGCACAGGATGTTGCTGTTCCCAGTCTCCAAGAGGAGGGCCCAGAAAATGACCACCAAGGTCCAGCCAGCTCTCCCAGCCCCGGACCAGTCCTCCTACCATGGGACAGAGCCACAGTCCCCGAGCCGAGCCAATCACACATAAACCTACTGAGCAAGCAGCTCAGCCAGAACCATCGTCAGATGCTTATTTATAAGGAAAAGGGCCAAGAATCACTTTAATTTTTGTCAGGTTGAGGCTGAGTTGCTCTGATTCCGCGGTGGCTGGAGGGGAATGGTCTCCACTCATACATTATGCATCTTCACCGAATCTGATGGCTCGTGGCCACCTCCTCTTCTCTGGTTTTGATAAAAGGGCGCTGGGCAGCCATCGTGACAGGGATGTGTGTTTATCTAAATTATTTAAGGGGAGGGATGTGGGCTCGGGGCAGGAGCCAATGACGCTTTCTGCAGCGTCTCATTTCCATCAGGGGCTGTGGCTGCAGATAAGAGTGGCCTTGCCCAGGTCCGAGGACAGAGTATCCCACGTGGATGCCCTTGGCCACCATGCTCCAGCCTTTCCCAGCCCACCAGGGTGGCGGGGGCGGGGAGGGAGGGTGGCGAGGCCCTTGGGGTCCACTGGCTGGGCCGAGAGCGGAACTTGCATCCTCTGCAGGCGGCAGAGCTGGGGGCCAGGGCGAGTCTGGATTCACCCATCCAGTGGACCTAGAGAAGGCACTTGGAACATGCGGCAGGATTGTGTGGTTGCTGGCATTTTTTGTCTGGAGTTTTGACACAGGGCACAATGACCCAGAAATGCAGTGAGGGGGGAGGCTCCCAAGGCCCTTGGCTTCAGGCGGCCCCTCTGCCCACCCTTGTCCACCCCAGATCCTGAGGAAATCTCAGAACACAAGCCTGATGCTCCCCACAGTTCCTCACAGTTGGGTTGAGAGTTGGGAACTGCTGAGTGGAGCCCCATTCTCCTCAAGGCTGAGGGACCAGTGGGGGGTCAACCCTGAGCCCACATGTCCAGCCCCCTTCCACTCGTCCCCGCACTGCCTCCCGGGAGCCCCGGGCCTCCTCACTCCCAGAGCTGACCTCAGGCCTGGCTGGCAAAGGGGAGCCAGGTGCCCGTGAGGGATGTGTCTCTGTGGCCCCCTCCCAGGAAGGACTTGACGGTCATCCAGGTCTCAGCGTCAGACCTCGGCCCAGGGGAGAGGCTGGGGCCTGAGGATCTCAGAGCGGGTCTGCAGAGGTTGCAGCCCCGAGCCCGGCAGGGCCGAGTCACAGAACCACGGCATGGTCCCCGGGGCCCTGGGAGTGAACCTCGGGAGAACCACCCCGAGATGCTGAGCCGGGTCTAGTGGGACGAGGGGCAGGCAGGCACGCTTCTTCACCTCCTTATCCACACCCTGAATCTCTGCTTCCTGGGGAGCCCACCAGTGTCACTTTATGGAACACGACTTGTCTCCTCCGTGGCCAAGCAGGGGAACCCCAGGCCAGCTGGGGTGTCCTAGGGGCGAGGCGAGTCAGATCGGGCGGGCCGCGGGGCCCCTGTTCCAGGCCAGCGCCACTGGAGAGGAGCAGGGAGCCGCCGGGCCTCCTCACCCCCAGGCTCCGACGAGACGCTGAGTGCAAGTGGTCTCGGGGCCCAGGGCCGCAAAGCGAGCACACGTGCCCCCACGTAGCAGCAGCGCCGCTCACAAGTGCAGCGCTCGCTGCCCGTCTCCTCGGGCTCCTCCCCCCGACACCGCGTCCTGTCCATTTCACAGGTGGGCAAGTAGAGCCCCAGCTATGCCAAACCCTGATTCCCACCCAGGCCTGTGACTCAACAGCTCAGACTCCGCACAGGGCCCCAGGCAGCCTTCCTGACGCAGGGCACCCAGGCGGGTGGCCGCATGGGGAGCTCTGGGCATGGGGCGGAGGGGTTCCCTGGCAGAAAGTCTGGACCCGCTATCTAGCACCAAAGGGTTATGTGCTTGGCAGGGGAGAGGAGCAGGCCAAGTACAAAGAGCCACTGAGCAGATGCCCCAACGACCAGGAGTGTGGAAATTTAATCATGCTGCTGGAGCAAAATCCGCTGAGCAGTTGTCATGCTCCAGAGCATAGAGCCCGGGAGCTCCGGGTCTGGAGGGAACCTGGAGGCGCCCAGTCTCACCCCGTCTGCCCCTGCACCCCGCGGGCACCTCCTCAGGGCCCCAGCTGCCTCTGCTGGCACCCACACCCCAGGGGCTCAGGACACTGGCAGCAATCTCTCCACCTGCCCCCCAGGGGAGCTGGGACTGTCCCGGGGAGGGGGCCTCTAAGTCAGCGGCTCGCCCCACCCAGGTCTGCTCTCAGCCGCTGGGCGCGGGGTCCCTCTGCTCTTCTCTGAAGACTGCACACTCACAGCAGCAAGCAAAGAACATCTCACAGTGCTCGCGGCTACAGTCCCGAGCGTGCCTCTGCGTCTGCACTCGACACTGAGCGTCGGACCTGATCCTCACGACAGTTTCATTCTTTCCATCTTACAGATTAGGAGCACCAAGGCTCAGAGCAGTTACCTAACCTGGGCTTGGTCTCACAGCCAGATTCCAGCCCTGGCTGGCTGAGCCAGAGCTCAGGACCTTGCTCGTGCCCTCTGGGTCCGCTCCTAGAAAATCATGCACACACAGACACACACACACAGATGGACAGATACACACACACACACACATGCTCACGCAGACACACACACACAGATGCACACCCACACAAAGACGCACACACAGACACATGCACACACACACAGACGTATAGATACACACACATAGACACATACACAGATGCACACACATACACACAGATGCACACACACACAAGCATACACACAGACACATGCACACACACAGACGCATAGATACACACACAGACACACAAAGACATATAAGTGTGAGAGAGACACACACAGGCACACACATAGACACACACACATGCACACACAGACGGATAGATGCACACACACAGAGACATGCACACACACAGATGTATAGATACACATAAACACACACAGAGGCACACACACAGACACACACAAACACACACACACGCACACACACACAGACACATGCACACACACAGACATATAGATACACACAAACACACACAGATGCACACACATAGACACACACAAACACACACACATGCACACACAGAGAGACACACAAACACACACATGCACACACACAGACGTATAGATACACACAAACACAGATGCACACAGACACACACATACACACACAGATGCACACACAGACACACACACATGCACACACAGAGACACACACAGAGATGCACACAGATGAACACACACACAGATACACACAGCATGCACAGAGACATACACACAGACACACAGATGAACACACACAGATGAACAAACACACAGACACACAGATGCATAGACACACACACACAGCTCAGCGAGCTGTCTCAGAAACCTACTTAGTCTGAACCTGGAGGACTGTGGACAGTCCTGAGCAGGCTGCCCGCGTCCCCGCGGGCAGACCCCGCCGCTCCCAGTCAGCTATGATCCTGGACGGCTCTACGTCCATGACTGGGGTCCCAAGTGACTTCTTTAAAGAAACCAATAAGTTTTAATAAATTTTAGAAATTCTAAAATTCATACAGAAGTGCCAGGGGCCCAGAATAACCAGAATAACCACGACAACCTTGAGAAAGAAGAACAAAGTGAGGGGACTTAACTCCAAAACAACGGTGACCGGAGGACTTTAGGACTTCAGGGCAAAGAGGCCGGGGCAGCCCAGCGCCTCTGGGCGGCTGCGAGGCTGTCCAGTGGGAAAGGAGCACCAGCTCCAGGCGTCGCCCAGCCGGGATGGGTGCCCTGGGGCGGGTGAGAGGCCCGCGGTGTGCCCTGCAGCCTCCTTGTACCCCCTCACGGGGCCTCCGGGCTTCAGGCCGTAACGGGAAGAGCCCTGCGCCCAGGAGGCAGAGCTGGGACAAAAACAGCCACCGAAGCTGCCGTCCGCGAGAGTGAAAGCGCGCCCAAGAAAAGAGAAGCGGGCAGGCATCGGTGCAGGGTGACTAAGGACTGGTGGGTGTCCTCCAGGCTGGAAGGTCCCGGGAGGGCTCTCAGGCCACACACAAGGGTGAAGCCGGACCACCGAGTCTGCGGGTGGGGCCGCAGAGATCTGGGGTCGCTGGCGCTTCCAGAGCAGACAGGAAGCTCTTGATGAGGTGAGCTGGGCGGTCTCCGGTTCTCGGGACATCTGCTAAGGAGGTGGGCCTCTGCCGCGTCCTGAGATCTTTGGAGGAGGGGACGGGGTCAGCGTTGAGTGTTTCAAAGGTGGCCTGGGACACTGTGATGCAGGAGAGTGAGCTTCACGAGAGCTGGCAACCCCTCCTCACCCCAAGTCTTCCCGGTGCTGCCCCGACCTGCAGAGAACACACCTGCGGGCCTGACCACCCTTGGCCTCAGATCCACTGAGGTTCCCCTGCCTGGCCAACCCCGAGGCTGCCCGGGGCGAAGCCCTCACCCATCTCTGCCTCAGCTTCCTCCCCTGTAAAGTGGGGCCACAGTAGCCTCTGTTCTAAAGCTGGGACTCGGTAAATATTAAACACCCCATAAATGTCAGCAGCTTTCATTACATAAAATCTGAGTGTTAATGAGACTCCTGCATAATTTGAAAGACTGTTTCCAGCCTCAGCTTAACTTCAATATTGAGATGGAAAACCAGGCTTTTTACTTTTATTGGGAACGAGATTTAATTCTCAGTCTTTTGGAAATGCTCAAGAAAGCAGAGAATGTCTCTTTTCAAGAGAATATTGTGCCCTGAATCAAAACACAGCGTCAAATTATCTTAATGGTTGTTATATAAAGCGCTCGCTTAGTCATTTCTCTTGCTTAAACTGTTTGTCTGAAACGGGGGATTTCTTTAGCTCACGGACAGGATTGAAATGAGCTCAGATGCATTTTCATGCCAAGGAAATTAACAGTAAGGTTCCAGCAGCTGGGAGCCCTAAAACCTTGTCATCGCAGGGACAGTATCAATCAAGGCACCTACGGCCCAGTTAAAGATTGTCCCCACTGGCCTGATGGAGTCTGAGAGTGGCCCTCTGAGTCTCACCGGGGACAGAAACACCTTGGCGTGACTAACCAGGCTCCACCCTGGTGGCCCCGAGACCCGACGGGAGGACCGTCTAGATCCAGAGCCCCCACTGGCCCGGGCGCCTCATGCACAGCCGGCAGCTTCGCTTTAGAGACAGAAAGCTTCACAGTGGCCCGGGCTTCGCACATTTTACTTTTGAATTCAGTCCACAGAGCTGGACTTAGGGGTGTGCAAAGATGTGGTGGTGTGACTTAACTGGGATTTTGACCACAAGATGAATAGCCAGTTTGGTCTCTGCAGCTGCAGTAGCTGCCAGGAGGCTGGCCAGTAAAATGCCCCCACCCCCACCCCCGAGATGAACGGAGCGCAGACAGTGCCTCCCAGACACTGGACGAAACCTGCGTGCCCCTTCTCTCAGCACCGGCGTCCCAGCCAGGAAGGCGGCCTCTCTCTACCCGCCTCCCAACGCCCTCCGTGGGTCGCACAGTGATCACTCAGACACGCTCCGTGTGGGGACACTGGTTCAGTTCAGTCGTGTCTGACTCTTTGTGACCCCACGGACTGCAGCACACCAGGCCTCCCTGTCCATCACCAACTCCTGGAGTCTACTCAAACTCACGTCCATCCCCTCAGTTATTCCATTCAACCATCTCCTCCTCCGTCATCCCCTTCTCCTCATGCCTTCAATCTTTCCCAGCATCAGGGTCTTTTCAAATGAGTCAGTCCTCAGTCCAAATAAATACTAAAGAAAATCAGTCCTAAATATTCATTGGAAGGACTGATGCTGAAGCTGAAGCGCCAATACTTTGGCCACTTGATGCGAAGAGCTGATTTATTGGGAAAGACCCTGATGTTGGGAAGGATTGAAGGCAGGCGGAGAAGGGACAACAGAGGATGGGATGGGTGGATGGCGTCACCGACTCGATGGACGAGTTTGAGCGAGCTCTGGGAGTTGGTGATGGACAGGGAGGCCTGGCGTGCTGCAGTCCACGGGGTCGCAAAGAGTCAGACACGACTGAGCGACTGAATGGACTGAGGAGCTGGCGGGCGAGGAATCCACAGTCCAGACCGGGCAGGGCTCATCGCTGCCCACACGCGGCCTCCAGGGCTGGCAGGGCGACGGCAGGGGGCGGGGACGGGTGGTGCCGGCCCAAGCGGAGACCTAGTGTAAGGCCAGGTGAGCCCTCGAGGGCAAGGGCAGCTGCCCTGGGCGGGGGTCAGTCCACAGCACAGCCCCCAAGGAGAGGGCCCCTCAGGCTCGGGCGAAAGAGGCCTGGAGGGCGAACCTGGCCGGTGCCCGGTCTCTCAGGAAAGCCGACCAGCCCGGGCACCCCAGGCACCCATCCAGCCTGGGTCATCCTTCCCACGGGGCGTCAATGAGAACACCGAAAGGCCCAGCGTCCTGCCTGGGCAGAAAGGGTTGCTGAGGTCCGTTTTGTGTTGGCACTTCACCCGTGGGCCTTTCTAAACCTTTATCTCCCGATCCACGTGTGGACTCGGCAGAGGCTCCCAGGCCACAGGACGGCGTCCCGGCGCCCCTCTGTCTCGGGAACTGTGGCCTCTGCCAGCTGGGTCCCCATCTCCTCCTGCCCTAGAAGTGCAGGATGCTCCAGGTGCCCGGGTCTGGCTTCCACACCCTGCTCACGGGCCCCCCACCGCCCGTCTGCTCTGTGGTTCCCACCCACCTGGGCCCCCGCCTGCCCCGTTCCGCGAGACTCAGCGTAGGGCCCCCTCCCGCGAAAGCCTTCTCCCCTCCTCACGGCCCACTGTGCTGGGAGCCTCCTCCGCCCTCCAGGGCCTCCCAGGCTGCTCTGTCCTCTCAGAAATTCCCCCACCCGTGTCCCCCACGAGGCTCTTTCTGGGCCAACCACCCGCACAGGCTGTGCACTCAGACAGCTCCTGTGCTCCACGGATGGGCGGGTGGTGGCTGGATGAGGTGGGGGAGGGGAGCGGGCACACAGCTGGAGGCCTGGCTGGCATGGCCTAAGGTGGCCTGAGCCCCCATGGCCTCCTCCACTGACCCAGACTGCCCCTCAAGCAATGCCTTGGGCTCCAGTCACGGATTTTGGTTCCCCCACCACCAAGGGCCCAGGACTAGCCCATGCCCACCGGGGATCAGCTGAGCCGGTTCCAGCTGGTCCCGGCGCCAGTGCGCAGGAGGCGGCCTTGGCAGTGTTCTCACCCTCTATCCCCCAGCAGACGTGTTTGGCAGACAGCAGGTTTCTGTCATCTTCCTTCACTTGGGCTTTGATTCCCGAGTAATAACTCATGCTTACAGGAAAGCTGGACTTCTCAGTAACGATCTTGAAATCAGATCTCTGGGCGCTGGCTGTGCAGTGAGCCGAGAGGGCCCTGGCGTGCCAATGAGGCGCGTCTGCCCGCGGCTGGGAGGGGCTCGCTGTGTGAAGAAAAACGCTCCTAGAAAGGGTCCTCCTGGGTAGGACCCGGGGTCCCCCAGGGCCTGGACCGGGCCTCTGCTTCCTCCCAACCTTCCTCCACCAGAGGGAAACCCCAGGGCGTGTCTCCCCCTTCAGGACCTCCGGC
Source organism: Cephalophus harveyi (assembly GCA_006410635.1). Lineage (NCBI taxonomy): Eukaryota > Metazoa > Chordata > Mammalia > Artiodactyla > Bovidae > Cephalophus > Cephalophus harveyi. Next base: position 274,689 of record SJYT01039392.1, on the reverse strand, counting down.
CCCCACCCTCACCCATGCTCCATCGGGCATCTCTGAGCATGCCTTCCAGACCCGCCAGGGGGTGGTCTGGGGAGGGGCGTGGTCCGGGGAGGGGGGCCTGCCCCTGCCCCAGGAGCTGCTGTCCATTGAGCAGACTCCTGGGGCATTGAGAAAAAGGGTGGTACCGGCTGGGGGTGGGGGCACCCCTCCAGGATGCCCTGCACAGGGCCACCCCTGACAAGCACAGGCCCCTCCCTGCCCTCCTGGGAGTCACGCCCCAGCCACTCAGCATCCCACATCAGAGAAGCCCTGCACCATCCCCATCTGTGAATGAGGCGGAAACCCTCACATCACAGGAACCCGGCGATGAATGAAAATGCAGGGCTCTTGCCCGCAACCCGCCGACAGTCGAGGTGGGGATGGCAGAGCGTCAGATCCATCCTGAGCTCCCCTAAGAGTGGACCCTCAGAGGACGGACACCCCCGAGCAGGGACCCCCGAAGCCCCAGCCCTGCCAGTGGCACACCCCACCCCCAGTGGGCCTTAGAGACTGCCCGGCCACACCTTGCAAAACTCGTTGGGACTGTCACCTGCTCTCATGTGCCTGATGTCCCTGCGTTCAGTGGTTAAGGCCTGTCAGTTGGGGTCTTGACTACAGGACCATCTTGGGCCACCCACTGCAGGTGGCCCGTGCCGTGCGGTGCAGGGACCACCCCTCCCCCTGCTCCAGCCTCTCCCGGGTGGGCCAGGTTTTGGGGACATGCTGGCAAAGGTTCCCACACTCGCATGACCTGGGGTGGGGAGTCTGACCCAGGCCGCCTTCTGGTCATGGTGGTGGTTTTCGTGATCATGTCCCCGGTGAGCTGGTTGGTTTGGGGATATTTGCCAGGACGGTCATCCCTCGCGGTTCCAGGGCTCCATCCTCTCCCCTCTGGTTCACCGTCCCCTTTTAGTCTCTGCTCTGATCCTCGTCTCCTCTGAGCTCAGCTGTGTCTCCGCCACCGCCTCCAGCCGGAGAGGTGAGAATGACCCGGACCGGGGGCACCTTGGTGCGGGGAGAGGCCCCCCACAACCACCTGAGCCCAGCGCGCCCTTGACCCTGCCTGCCTCTGCTTTTTCCAGGGAGCGGAGGGCTGACTCTTCTCCATCACGTTTTCCAGGGCTTGTTCATTTTACAGACTGTTTTCAAAGAGCCAGCTCAGGTTTAATTATCACCTCTGCGGAGCTTTTATTTCTGAACTTGTTTACTTCGGTTTTATCAAAACCGTCTCCTTCTTCTGCTGACTCTGCTGACAGTGAGCGAGCGGCGTTTGGGTCTCGGGGGCTCCTGGTGGGGCTGGAGGCTTCCCCAGGGTCCCTTACTGCTGCGCTTTCAGAGGGCGCAGCTGCGATCGCCCAGGCCCTTGCCTTGGCTGACTTACTCTCAGGTTTTAGAGCCCCCTCCTCCCATGAATTAAACTTCATCATTAGTGCTGATATTCACCATCTTTCTTCCAGTAACCTCCTTTACGTTTTAATCCTGCTTTAGCGTCAGTCATTGGCTCCCGTTCGTCTAGCCAGTCCCTGCTGCGCTTCCAGCCACCCTCCGCTTGGGCTCGTTAACTGGACCCGGTTTCCGTCTAACGAGAAGGCGGCAGAGGAAACACTCCCAGGCGGCGCTGTTCACTCACCTGAGCACAGCACCCCCGGCCTCCGCAGCACCTGTCCAATCTGACCAGAGAGAATAAAACTCACCTTCTTGTTGGCACCTGGACATGACGCTGGAATATTTCACCCCCCTAGGACAGGTTCCAGAGAAGGAAATGGCAATCCACTCCAGTATTCTTGCCTGGAGAATCCCATGGACAGAGAAGCCTAGTAGGTTACAGTCCTCGGGGTCGCAAAGAGTCGGACACGACTGAGTGACTTCACTTCACTTCACTTCTTGTTGGCACCTGGACATGACACTGGAATATTTCACCCCCCTAGGACAGGTTCCAGAGCCCGGCCCGTGGCCACCACCCCCCCACCCCGGGTCATCAGCCCAGGGTGAGTGCGTGAGAGACGACTCCGTCTTCAGAGCGCGCCCTGAAAGTCAGAGACCACATCTCAGCAGATCATCGCGGCCACTCTGCTTGGTGGGGATGCTACACCCCCAGCAGGAAACCAAAGCTAGAGAAACAAGCTTATTTTCTTTTGTACTTAGCAAGCCCACGGTCACCATGGCAATTAAGTGCTACTCCTTAAAACAGACCAAGAGTCACTGGTTGGTTTGCGGATATTTGCAATCGTTGAGGTGAAGCTCCAGGGCTGGAAGGGCGATAGATTTCTCATCGTTCTCTGATTTGACTTTTCAGGCACGACGGTCAACAGAGCCATCTCCAAACATCAGAAGGGCTTTGCCCGGGGCCCGAGGGTCTTCCCTCATCCGCCAGGGCTCCCCTCAGCTCTTCCCCCCCTACCGCTCAGAGGCCGCGCCACGGTCTTTACACAGCAGCCGCTGACCTGTACACACACCCTCTCCAGGCCCTCTTGGGCGTGAGTGGGGACCGTTTCCCACTTCGCTCTCATTCATCCAAGAAACCCTGACGGGTGTTCACAATGTTGGCAACCCCCCCTGGGAGTTTCGCCTTGTACTAACTCTTCCTTAGAGCAGGATGCTCAGAACCACCACGAGGATCCAGGTGCTTGAGGACGAGGCTGGAGGTGGGCAGGGAGGGGTGTTCCCCAAGTGGCCGGGAAATCCCGTGAATATTTCCATTGGATGATCTGCTTGGTTCTGATGAGCACCCAGAGGTGGGGCCCTGCTCCTCCCGCCCTCCGGACAGTCCCCGTGGAGGTAAATTCTTAGAAGCCCCCGGCTGGGCAGCAGAGCCGCTGGGGTTACCCTCACTCTGCTCCTGACCTGGGACAGCCCCACCCTGTCCCAAGCCTCACAGATCCTGTTTACCCAGAGGGACTCTAGGCCTGGGCTCCCGGCGCCTTTGGGGCTTTCTCTGGCCTTGGATGCCCCCTGCTTGCCCCTCCACCAGCGCGTGAATCCTTCCTGCTTTCGCCTGGTCCTTAGGGACGGAGCCCCGACTGGCCGGCAGTCTGCTGCCCCTGGGGAGCCCCGCGCTGTGGGAGCAGCCGGGTGGAGGGGTCATGTGTCAAGGAGTTTCCTCTGGCTGCTCTGATGCCTCCAGGGAAGTTCTTTCTCCCCATCTCTTCCTTCCCCCCGAGATCCTTTCAAAACTTCCTGATTCTGGGATCCTGTTCTCTGGCTCCAGGCCCCGCGGGATGTCCCAGGACCACCTCCCCGCTTCCAACAGCTGTCCTTACAGGAAGAGGCTGAGGCACACGTGGAGGCCCCAGCCTGGCCCCGGGGGCTTCAGGCTGAGGTCATCCTGCTGGTCTTCTCCTGGGGGAACCCCCCCAGCCTGGCTGGAGCACTGGGGGACCCCACCAGTTTCATGGAAACAGAGCAGAGGATGGTCCTCCTTCCCCGCTGGCCCCAGTGCAGCCATCACAGGGAGTGAGCGCTGGAGCCGAGAAAGTGGGGAGGAAGCAGGTCCCTTCTCTCCCCCAGGAATCAGGCCATCTCGTCAGCGAGGGAAAGCGGCTTCCTGCTTGTCCCCTCCCTCCCCACCTGGGCATGTGCCCCCTGACCCGGACGCCCGTGGCTGTGGCTCCCTGAGGACGTCCTCCAGGGCAAGGCAGGACCCTGCCTCCTCTCCCTTCCCCTCCACCCCACTTCCTTGGGCTCCCTGACCATCTGCTCCGTTGACAACCAACTCCCAGACCTGTGCAGAGCCCCCCACCGGACACAGAGCCAGGGTGTGCACACAGTCCCCGGCCTCCAGGGAGAGAGGCCGCCCAGAGCCAGATGATGGCGACACACCGATGCTGGGCCAGGAGCAAGGCACGTGCCCCACCCTGCCAGGGAGACCAGGGCAGGCTTCCTGGAGGAGGTGGCACCAGAGAAGTAACATGGCCTGTGGGAGGAACTCCCCCCACTGACATTTCGCCCTCCACGCTTTGTCCAGGGGCTCTCTGGCCACACAAAATGGATGGGACCATCGCCTGCCCAGACAGAGAGCCACCTGCCCGCCCACCCCAGGGCCTTGCCCCCGGGACCCCACCTGCCAGCCAGGGCCTTGCCACATGGCCTGCCGCACCTCAGGGAACAACCTGGCAGCCCCGGGCGCTGGGCAGGCGTCTCCCGCCCCGTCTTCACTGCCTGTCCAATTCGTGATCGGGCTCTCTCTTGCGAGAGGCGGTGAGCAGAGCCAGGGGGGTCCTGGCTCACCGCTCACCCACATGTGGGACCTTGAACAGCCCGCAGGCCGCTCTTCCCTGGGATATGCTTGGTGACCACAGCTCATGGAGCTTGTGCGCAGGTGGGCAGCCGGGGGCTCCGCGGGAGACATGCTGTGTGCTGTGCTGCGTCGCTCTGTGGAGTCCACCTCTTTGGGACCCCTTGGGCTGTAGCCCGCCAGGCTCCTCTGTCCACGGGGATTCTCCAAGCATGAATACTAGAGTGGGTTGCCATGCCCTCCTCCAGGGGATCTTCCCAACCCAGGGATCCAACGCAGGTCTCCCACATTGCAGGCAGATTCTTTACCAGCTGAGCCCCCAGGGAAGCCCCCTGGGAGATGATGATGGCTCTAATACAGAAAGTCCCCCTAATACAAACCTTCAAACGAACTTTCGAAGATGGGAACATGTGTGCACATGTTCGCTCACGCACGTTAGTGCCCGTGTCCGGCGCACGCTGTCACGTGTGTGAGTCCTGTCCGAGTGGTTGTGCTTCTGTGCACTTCACTGCTGGTCCCATCAGCCTGTAACTCGAGGAGCTCATAATAAAGACCCGATGGGGTTGGAGGCCCGGAGGAAGGACGAGGAGAGACGAGAGGAAGAAGTGAGTGAAAAAGCCAAGAGATTCGCGACGCAGGAAGAGGCCAGGGAATTTTCTTTATTGAGGAGGCACCGTTAGCTCTTGAGGCGTAGGACCCAAATGCAGATGGTGCAAGAAGGTTGCGGCAGCCGTTCAGTGCACAATCCAGCGCTACTGAGTCCTCTATGATGAGAAAAATAGAGCTGCCACCCAGATGTCTTTGGATCATGTTTTTAAGAGAGTCGATGGAATTGCATCCAGCAAGGAGCCAGGCCCTGTGCCCTCAGCGTCAGGCGTGAGTGATAGTTCAGCTCGCCCCGCCTCCTGCTGCTGGCGACCCCGCGTCTCTGCCATCTCCCGCCTCCTCTCCCGCTGCAGGCAGTGGCCCTCCTTGCCTGCTCACCGGATGCCAGCCCCTGTGCCCACTGCTGTCCTGGCCTACTCACTGTACTTTTCAAGGTACTGGGCTATGAGATTTAAAAGGTTTATTTTGGTGTTTGTCTTTCATGTATTATTTGTGGAAAGTATTATAGACCTATTACAGGATAGTACTACATAGCCGATCATGTTAGTTGGGTACCTGGGCTCACTTTGTTGGACTTTCGATCACATTGGACTTACGAACGCGCTCTTGGCTTGGAACTCGTTTGTATGTGGGGGACTCACTGTACGTGGAGCACAACGCAGAGACTGGGAGTCAAGACCCAAGATCCACACCCCAAAGACAGACACACCACACACATACACACACACACACACACCCTGCCTCACTCAGGTACACACATAGCCGCATACACACACAGACACTCACACACACTACTCCTAATCTGAGACCCCTCTGGGGGCTCCGGCAGCTGCCCCCGCCCACAGTGAAGCACCCTTGGGCCAAAGGGTCCTGCAGATGAGCCTGTACCTGGTGGGGGGAGCCTGGTGTGACCCCTACGCCCCCTTTCAGCTCCCCATGTGCTCGGGATCAAGGGAAAGAGGCGGGGAAACTCGCGAGTGTGGGACCCCGAGGCTCCAGGGGTCAGGGGCATTTCCCTGTGGGATCTGCTCTGCACCCACCCCTCCTGAGAGGCCCCCTGAGCGTCTCTGGCTGACTCCACAGCCAACAGCACCACGTCACAAGGGCCTGGAATGGGTTGAACAAAGACACCGCCCTTCTATGTCCTGTCACCTCACGTGACCAGGGGGACCCTGCAGATGTGATGCGGTGAAGGGTCCCGGGGGGAGGTCCCGATAGATTCACGAGGAGGGGGACACATGACCACAGGGTCGTCATCAGAGGGAGGCAGGAGGTGGGAGTCAGAGAGAGCCTTGATGAGGGCAGTGGAGAGCAGAGCGCTGGGCCTGGAAGGTGGGGGTGGCCCCCGGGAAGGAGCAGCCCCTCCTCTACACGGGCTTCCCCAGAGACACTGATTCTGAACTCCTGGCCTGAGACTCAGTTCAGTTCAGTTGCTCAGGCGTGTCTGACTCTTTGCGACCCCATGGACTGCAGCACACCAGGCCTCCCTGTCCATCACCAGCTCCTGGAGTTTACTCAAACTCCTGCCCACTGAGTCGGTGATGCCATCCAACCGTCTCATCCTCTGTCATCCCCTTCGCCTCCTGCCTTCAATCTTTCCCAGCATCAGGGTCTCTTCTAGTGAGTCAACTCTTCGCATCAGGTGGCCAAAGTATTGGAGTTTCAGCTTCAGCATCAGTCCTTCCAATGACTATTCAGGGTTGATTTCCTTTAGGATGGGCTGGTTGGATCTCCTAGACTACCAGGGGATAAATCTGAGTTGTTTGAAGCCACTGAGACTGTGGAAACTGGTCTCACAGCAGCAACTAGAAACTAACAGGGGCGGCCTCCCTGGCAGCCCAGGGGTTAGCACTCCACACTCCCACGGCAGGGGGCTCAGCCTTGATCCCTGGTCGGAGAGGAACTGAGTGCTTCAAGGTGCGGCCAAAATAAAATTAAACTAAATCTAAAAATAAAAATTAGTAAAAATAAAAATGAACACCCGTCTGGGAGGAAAAAAAGAGAAAGCAACAGAGGAGCGCACAAAAGGGAAGGAAGGGAAGAAAGGGGCAGGGACCAGAGGGGGCGTGGCCAGGGCGGAGCCGGAAGGGGCGAGGCCAGAGAGGGTGGGGCGTGGCCTGTGGCGGGGCCGGAGGGGGCGGGGCCAGCTAGCACCCACCGGCCTCCCACCACAAGGACAGCCTGCGCCCAAGGTGCTCCCAGGGGTCAGGGTTCAAGTGTGCCCTCCACCCACCCCATCCCCTGCCCCGGGTTCCCAGGGCCTGGGACAGAGTTGGCACATGGCACACCCTCAGCTCGAGACTAACGCCACACACCAGCCCACAGAGACCCCTGGCCCGCAGCACCTTCCATCACTGGCCTGGCTGTCCTCGGCCCGTGCTGGGCTCGGGGCTGGAGCTGCAGAGGCCGGCCTGGGTGGCAGAGGGGTGTCTCTCCGGGGCACAACGTGTCTGAAACGGGGAGCAGACAGCCAGGCTTTGGTGCAGGCCCCCCACCGTGGGAGCCAGCATGGAGCCCAGAGCTTGGAGTGGGAGGGCTGAGAGAAGCGCACTCCCCTGCACCTGCCAGACAAAGGGGGACTGAGGGGCCTCCCCTGGGACCCCCAAGCGCTCAAAGCAGAGCGCTTCCCACCCCGCGCAACCGCACATGTGCACCAGACCCCAGGCGCCCCCAAGCTCGAGTAGGCGGCTTTCACAGATCCCTGGGGGCGGGGGGCCTTTCCACACTTAAAGAAGTGAAACAAGGCACAAATGAAAAGATTGATGGATTTGACTACAGAAAATTAAACCTTTTGTATGCCAAAAAAATAACCGAATTTAAAAGTCAGAGAGAAAAAGAGAGGAAGGAAGCGGTGGGAGTCAGAGGACGGGAGAGGCAGGGGGAGGGAGGGGAAGGATGGAATCGTCAGCGGCAGTTACCCAGGCCAAGGGCCCAGAGAGGCCCCTGGGGTGAGGCTCCCTCTGGCAGCCAGGGACCCGGCTCCCACTGTCAGGAGGAGGCTGAGACAGACCGAGTCGTGGCCGCGAGCCCAGGTCCCCAGTGCAGGGAAACTTCCGTCTACCACCTGCTGTCCTGCCCAGACTCAAGTCACCGGAGCACAGGTGTCGTGACTCCCTGGAGGGAGACGGGCCAGGTCCAGCCTCGTCTCTGCCTTCCAGAGGGGCGGTCCAGGCGGCAAGGACGGGGTGCAGAAGGGTCTCCCCACAGCGGGTCTCCAGGGAACAGTGCCGTGTTCTGCACCAGGACCCAGAGGAGAGTGCATGACCTTTGACCCGCCCCCCTCCTTTCGGACTTCTGAATCCTAGGAGGAAACCCACGGCATCAGGCCCACATGTCAGCTCCGCCCACAGCTGCAGCCGGGCTCCCGGTTAATGGCTCGCGTCCCGGCTGTGTCTGCAGGGCAGAGAGGGGCGTGAGGTGGGCAATTCTTTCTCCCTCTTTCTCTACTCATCAGACCAGTCCTGGGTTTCCCTGGTGGCTCAGTGGTTAGGAATCACAAGAAATCGACAAGGTTTCGATCCCTGTTTGGGGAAGATTCCACGTGCCTCAGGTCAACGAACCCCGTTCTCCACACGAGAGAAAGCCCGCGTGCAACAACGAATACCCAGTGCAGCCAGAAATAAATAAAGCTTTTTTTTTTTTTAAGACCACCATCCTGTGAGATCAGGGCCCCACACGTATGACCCCACCTCATGTTAATGACCTCCAGAGGCCCAATCTCCAGACACAGTCACACATTAGGGCTTTCAGCACAGGAACGGGGAAGGCGCACAGTTCAGAGGACAGAGGGCCGCCGGGCAAATGACCGCAAACTGGAGGTTTCGAAGAGCAGACACTGACTCTCAGTTCTGGAGGCCAGAAGTCCCATCCCAGGCGTCGGCAAGGCAGGGATCACTGCCGAGGGGAGGCTCCCGTGGAGGAAACCTGCCTCTCCCAGTGGCTTGGCTTTTGGCCGCCTCACCCCCACGTCCACCTCGCTGGCCCCTTCTCTGCGGGGCTGTGTCCTGTGGGAGCATCTTCACAGCCTGTGGCCTCGGGCCTGTCATGTCCTTCTGGTCCCCCTCTGTGGTCCTGTTTCAGGGGAGTATGGGGCGGGGGCTCTGCCCTCCACCTTGGAACCCGTCCAGTCACGACAAGGCCCCTTCCTTCCCGGTGGACTCGCTGCAGGAGGAGGGTCCTCAGCATTCCAAGGGGAGCTCGGCTCCACTGGGAGGGCACTGCCCGGCCTCAGGTCCTGGAGTCTGGTGGGGCCCCTCGGAGACAGCGTCTCCTCTGCTCACTTGAATGCTGGCGGTGGGTTTGCTGGCAGTGGGCTCAGGGCCTTGTGCCCGCCAGCCTTGCTGGGTGCTGGAGGCTGCGGGTCAGAGCCCTGTATTACGTGGTGAGCTAAGGACCGCTGCAGCTCATTTTTCTCCTCTCTGAAAGGGCGTTGTGACCTTCCAGTGTGGGCAGACTCCAGGGGGGTCAAACTGAACAAGAACGCAGACACCAGCTCCTGACAGCGACGCAGCCTGCAGGGCCGCAGGGGCCGTGGGCTCGGAGCCCACCTGACCTCGGAGCTGGACCACCCTCAGCATCTCCCGCCGCTGGCCTGGGGCCCGGACCACCCCCTGGCCCCCAGGCCTCGTCGGCTAGAGTGACAGGAGGGTCCTGGCCACACCACAGCTCTCCTTCCTTGGCTGATCTGCCCAGGACGGGCTGGGACTCATCAGGACTGACATGAGTTATAGTCCAGAAGAGCGCAAACACCCCAATGCCTGGGTACTGGAGCCTGGAAGAAATCAGAGCTGGAACGCCAGCGGAAAGCAAGAGAAAACACGCAGGAAAAGGAGACCATATATGGGGAGAAGGCTGCACAACCACTGAGAAATTTCCAAAACCCCAAATGCCCGCAGTGATGGGAATGTGCCTTAGTTACAAGCCGATGCCGGGCTCTGGTTACCAGGCTGGGCAGCGGGTGAGAAAGAGCAAGGTTCCTCCCAGAAAATGCCCTGCACGTGCGCAACTGTACACACAGTGCAGACATGCAGCACTCACGTATGGGGAGGTGTGCACATGCACCCGGAGACACATGTGCACACACATGCACTCATGGACGCATACATGTACACACTGACACACACGCACACCAATGTGCATGCACACACAGACACATGCACACAGGCACACACGCACACTGATGGGCATGCACACAGAGACACCTGTGCATACACTGCAAACACTGATGCGCATGCACACAGACACACGTGCGCACACATGCACGCATGGATACATACATGTACACACTGACACACAAGCACACCAATGCACATGCACAGAGACGTGTGCACACACTACAAACACTGACACACGTGCACACACATGCATGCACTCATACATACATGTACACACTGATGCACAAGCACACCAATATGCATGCACACACAGACACATGCACACAGGCACACATGCACACTGATGGGCGTGCACACAGAGACACCTGTGCACACACTGCAAACACTGATGCGCATGCACACAGACACGCATGCACACACATGCGTGCATGGATACATACATGTACACACTGACACACAAGTACACACAAGCACACCAATGTGCATGCACAGAGACGTGTGCACACACTACAAACACTGACACATGTGCACACATATGCATGCACTGACACATATATGTACATACTGATGCACAAGCACACTAGGGCACATGCACACAGAGACACCTGTGCACACACTGCAAACACTGATGCGCGTGCACACAGACACACGTGCGCACACATGCATGCATGGATACATACATGTACACACTGACACGTATGCACACCAATGCACAAGCACACATAGACACATGTGCACACACTACAAACACTGACACACGTGCACAACCAGACACACGTGCACACCCTGACACACACATGCTCATATGCAGCAAGGTTGGACATCCAACCTACTCTGATTTGCTAACATAGGAAGGGAAATTCGACTGGCTCCAGGCTCAGGGTCTAGGCTGGGGTGGGGGTGGCAGCTGAAGGGAAGGACAGGATTGAGAGACAGGGGGCGAAGGGCTGGAGGAGAGGCGGGTACTGCAGGGGAACCCGTCCAGGGGCAGTGGACAGAGGGTAGAGGAACGGGGGGCTGCTGGGACAGGGAGGCTGGGCCGGGGGCAGACCTCAGGGGGCTAGTGTAGCTGGCAGCAGGGCCCTGGGAGTCGAGGCAGGCACCCTGGCCTTGCGGTGGGGTTGGGCCTGCTGGAGGATGTGCTAAGGCAGAGAGAGGGGTCCTGGGGTGGGGTGTGAGAACCAGGGGAGATAGGGCCCCCGGGAGTGTGGGTGCAAGCTTGAGCACACCCGTGTGTGGGGGCAGGGGTGGTATTTGGGGGCAAGTGTGAGCGTGCGATGGAGTGCATGTGCATGCCTGCGTGCGTGCACACGTGCGTGAGTTGGGGTGACGGTCACAGTGCCCCGGGGCCGTGGGGTTATTACTTTCCATCCGCAGGGCTGGTAGCCTCGGGCCTATTCTGAGCCCAGGCCCCTCCTGACCAGCCAGGAGTCCATGACGCACACTCTTCCCGCAGTGCCAGCCTGTACATACTTGGCACTGAAATTGAATCAGAACTGTGTTATTTTTAACAATTTTGGAAAAAACACTTGGAGAGGCCCAGGACCAATCACACGCTGACGTCCGTGGCCACTGGTTGAGGGGCGGGCCCCCCTCCGCCCCCGGGGCTCAGTTCCCCTCGGCCAAGCAGGGGGTGGGGACTTGACTTCAGCCTTCGCTCCTGGTGTTTCTGCTCAGGGAGAAAGATGAACGTACTCTCACTAAAGTGTCCAGGGCTTCAGTTATCAACAGCTTGGGGGAACTGTGTTTACAGAGGCTGAAGAAAGTGAGTCGGTGGGGAAGACTGTGGGGGTGGAGTGAGGGAGACCCCCTCCCCCAGTTTGGGGCTCGGCTACGGCGGCCTCCTGGATACGTGTTGCTCCCTGAGGCCTCGCCTTGCCAAGCTATAAGATGGGGAGAGTGGCACCACCCTCCTGGGGCTGTGGTTGGGCCCAAGGGTCTCACTCAGGTGTGGGACCCTCCGCTGCTCCTGTGCCCACCCCAGACCTCGCGCCCTGCGGCAGGAGAGGGAAGTGGCCGGGCTCCGGCCGTTCTCTCCTCCCCTCTCCAGTGCACACGGCCGACACGTGCTCATGAGCAACACCGCAGCCTGGCTGAGGTCTGGCCTCACGGCTCCAGGGGCTGATGGGCTCAGGCCTGGACCCGGAGCTGGGGGCACACGATGGATGGACAGACCGACGGGTCCTCTTCCCTGCAGAATCCCATCCAGAGCGCACAGTGGGGTGGCAGTGGCTGCCCTCCCGGCGCCCTCAGCCAGTAGATCCTAATCTACAAGCGGCCAGGACGCTCCTCCTCACTGTTGCCACAAGCCTGGCACCGCGAGCAGGACACGGCCCAGGGTGTCCGTCCGAGCCACGGTCTGAGTCACCACTCGATGGAGCGTGAGGCGGGGTGAGCTTCGAAGGTCAGGTGCACAGGGCTGCTCCGACCCCGGGCCTCGCGCCACGGCCGAGAGCAGAGGTGGCAGCACGTGGCCGCCGGAGCAGCGGCGTCTGTGAGGGCACTGGCAAACACTGGCACGGGCCAGGCGGGCGGGGCCCCTTGGCGAAACAGCGCCAAAGAGGCAAGGCTCCGCAATGAAGCCAAGGACCATCGCGCAGCCTGGAGCCCGGGCCCCGTGCGGCTCAGGGAACAAGCGCTCTGTCCCGCCCCCACCCAGGTAGTCGTCCCATTCCCAGAAGAGGCAGAGCCCCCAAAAAATCTGGGGACAGGAGGGGGCGGATGATCCCAGCCTTGATGAAGAGGCAGGAGACCCCTCTTCCTGATCAGCGTTCCGACTTGCTGCTTCTAAGGGTGGAGAGGGCCGGCCAAGGCCAGCGACAGGCGGCTCCAAGGAGGGCCCACGGGAGAGCCCCCAGGAGCAGCCTCCCTGGTGGTCAGAGGGGAGAAAAGGGAACCTGTCACCTGCTGTCTCCAAACATCTACCGGGAACAGCTGCCGCCGGAAGGATCAAGTGCCCGCTTGCTGTTCGGTCGCTCAGTCGTGTCTGACTCTTTGCAGACCCATGGACTGCAGCACGCCAGGCCTCCCTGTCCTACACTATTTCCCAGGTGAAGGTGAAGGTGAGGTAGCTCAGTCGTGTCCGACTCTTTGCGACCCCGTGGACTGTAGCCTGCCAGGCTCCTCCATCCATGGGATTCTCCAGGCAAGAATACTGGAGTGGGTTGCCATTTCCTTCTCCAGGGGATCTTCCCGACCCAGGGATTGAACCCAGGTCTCCCGCATTGGAGGCAGACGCTTTAACCTCTGAGCCACCAGGGAAGGCTTGCCCAAACTCAGGTCCATCGAGTCAGTGATGCCATCCAACCATCTCATCCCTTGTCGTCCCCTTCTCCTCCTGCCTTCAATCTTTCCCAGCATCAGGGTCTTTTCCAATGAGTCAGCTCTTTGCATCAGGTGGGCAAAGTATTGGAGCTTCAGCATCAGTCCTTCCAGTGACTATTCAGGGTTGATTTCCTTTAGGATGGACTGGTTGGATCTCCTTGCAATCCAAGGGACTCTCAAGAGTCTTCTCCAACACCACAGTTCAAAAGCATCAATTCTTCAGTGCTCAGCTTTCTTTATAGTTCACCTCTCACATCCATACATGACCACTGGAAAAACCATAGTTTTGACTAGACAAACTTTTGTCGGCAAAGTAATGTCTTTGCTCTTTAATACGCAGTCTAGGTTGGTCATAGCTTTTCTTCCAAGGAGCAAGTGTCTTTTAATTTCATGGCTGCAGTCACCACTTGCAGTGACTTTGGAGCCCAAGAAAATAAAGTCTCTCACTGTTTCCATTGTTTCCCCATCTATTTCCCATGAAGTGATGGGACTGGATGCCATGATATTCATTTTTGAATATTGAGTTTTAAGCCAGCTTTTCAACTCTCTTCTTTCACTTTCATCAAGAGGATCTTCAGTTCCTCTTCACTTTCTGCCATAGGGTGGAGTCATTTGCATATATGAAGTTATTGATATTTCTCCCAGCAATCTTGATTCCAGCTTGTGTTTCATCCAGCCTGGCATTTCACATGATGTACTCTGCATATAAGTTAAGCAGGGTGACAGTATACAGCCTTGACATATTCCTTTTCCAATTAGGAAACAGTCTGTTGTTCCATGTCCAGTTCTAACTGTTGCTTCTTGACCTGCATATCAATTTCTCAGGAGGCATGTCAGGTTCTTCCCATTTCTTGAAGAATTTTCCACAGCTTGTTGTGATCCACACAGTCAAAGGCTTTGACATAATCAATAAAGCAGAAGTAGATGTTTTTCTGGAATTCGCTTGCTTTTTCTATGATCCAACAGATGTTGGCAATTTGATCTCTGGTTCCTCTGCCTTTTCTAAATCCAACTTGAACATCTGGATGTTCTTGGTTTACATATCATTGGGATTCTCCAGGCAAGAATACTGGAGTGGGTTGCCATTTCCTTCTCCAGGAGATCTTCCCGACCCAGGGATTGAACCCAGGTCTCCCGCATTGGAGGCAGACGCTTTAACCTCTGAGCCACCAGGGAAGGCTTGCCCAAACTCAGGTCCATCGAGTCAGTGATGCCATCCAACCATCTCATCCCTTGTCGTCCCCTTCTCCTCCTGCCTTCAATCTTTCCCAGCATCAGGGTCTTTTCCAATGAGTCAGCTCTTTGCATCAGGTGGGCAAAGTATTGGAGCTTCAGCATCAGTCCTTCCAGTGACTATTCAGGGTTGATTTCCTTTAGGATGGACTGGTTGGATCTCCTTGCAATCCAAGGGACTCTCAAGAGTCTTCTCCAACACCACAGTTCAAAAGCATCAATTCTTCAGTGCTCAGCTTTCTTTATAGTTCACCTCTCACATCCATACATGACCACTGGAAAAACCATAGTTTTGACTAGACAAACTTTTGTCGGCAAAGTAATGTCTTTGCTCTTTAATACGCAGTCTAGGTTGGTCATAGCTTTTCTTCCAAGGAGCAAGTGTCTTTTAATTTCATGGCTGCAGTCACCACTTGCAGTGACTTTGGAGCCCAAGAAAATAAAGTCTCTCACTGTTTCCATTGTTTCCCCATCTATTTCCCATGAAGTGATGGGACTGGATGCCATGATATTCATTTTTGAATATTGAGTTTTAAGCCAGCTTTTCAACTCTCTTCTTTCACTTTCATCAAGAGGATCTTCAGTTCCTCTTCACTTTCTGCCATAGGGTGGAGTCATTTGCATATATGAAGTTATTGATATTTCTCCCAGCAATCTTGATTCCAGCTTGTGTTTCATCCAGCCTGGCATTTCACATGATGTACTCTGCATATAAGTTAAGCAGGGTGACAGTATACAGCCTTGACATATTCCTTTTCCAATTAGGAAACAGTCTGTTGTTCCATGTCCAGTTCTAACTGTTGCTTCTTGACCTGCATATCAATTTCTCAGGAGGCATGTCAGGTTCTTCCCATTTCTTGAAGAATTTTCCACAGCTTGTTGTGATCCACACAGTCAAAGGCTTTGACATAATCAATAAAGCAGAAGTAGATGTTTTTCTGGAATTCGCTTGCTTTTTCTATGATCCAACAGATGTTGGCAATTTGATCTCTGGTTCCTCTGCCTTTTCTAAATCCAACTTGAACATCTGGATGTTCTTGGTTTACATATCATTGAAGCCTAGCTTGGAGAATGTTGAGCATAACTTTGCTAGCATGTGAGATGAGTGCAATTCTTTGGCATTGCCTTTCTTAGGGATTGGAATAAAAACTGACCTTTTGCAGTCCTGTGGCCACTGCTGAGTTTTTCAAATATGCTGGCATCCTGAGTGCAGCACTTTCACAGCATCATCTTTCAGGATTTGAAATAGCTCAACTGGAATTCCATCACCTCCACTAGCTTTGTTCATAGTGATACTTCCTAAGGCCCACTTGACTTTACATTTCAGCATGCCTGTTTTTAGGTGAGTGATCACACCATCCTGGTTATCTGGGTCATGAAGATGTTTTTTGTATAACTCTGGACATTACTTTGCCGACTAAGATCCGTCTAGTCAAGGCTATGGTTTTTCCTGTGGTCATGTATGGATGTGAGAGTTGGACTGTGAAGAAGGCTGAGCACCAAAGAATTGATGTTTTTGAACTGTGGTGTTGGAGAAGACTCTTGAAAGTCCCTTGGACTGCAAGGAGATCCAACCAGTCCATTCTGAAGGAGATCAACCCTGGGATTTCTTTGGAAGGAATGATGCTGAAGCTGAAACTCCAGTACTTTGGCCACCTCATGCGAAGACTTGACTCATTGGAAAAGACTCTGATGCTGGGAGGGATTGGGGGCAGGAGGAGAAGGGGACGACCGAGGATGAGATGGATGGATGGCATCACAGACTCGATGGACGTGAGTCTGAGTGAACTCCGGGAGATGATGATGAAGAGGGAGGCCTGGCGTGCTGCGATTCATGGGGTCGCAAAGAGTCGGACACGACTGAGCGACTGAACTGAACTGAACTGAACTGAACTGATTGTGCCCATCTTTGCATGAAATGTTCCCTTGGAATCTCTAATTTTCTTGAAGAGATCTCTAGTCTTTCCATTCTACTGTTTCCCCCATTTCTTTGCACTGATCGCTGAGGAAGGGTTTCTTAACTCTCCTTGTTATTCTTTGGAACTCTGCATTCAGGTGGATATATCTTTCCTTTATTCCTTTGCTTTTCACATCTCTTCTTTTCTCAGCTATTTGTAAGGTCTCCTCAGACAACCATTTTGCCTTTTTGCATTTCTTTTTCTTGGGAATGGTTTTGATTACCACCTCCTGTAAAATGTCATGAACCTCGTCCATAGTTCTTCAGGCACTCTGTCCATCAGATCTAATCTGTAGAATCTATTTGTCACTTCCACGATGTAATCATAAGGGATCTGATTTAGGTATGACCTGAATGGTTTAGTGGTTTTCCCTACTTTCTTCAATTTAAGTCTGAATTTTACAGTAAGGATTTCATGATCTGAGCCCCAGTCAGCTCTTAGGGGGTGATGAAAATGGTCTAGAATTATATAGTGTGATGGTACCATAATCACAGTCAGCTCCCAGTCTTGTTTTTGCTGACTGTGTAGAGCTTCTCCATCTTCAGCTGCAAAGAATATAATCAGTCTACTTTTGGTATTGACCATCTGGTGATGTCCATGTGTAGAGCTGTCTCTTGTGTTGTTGGAAGAGGGTGCTTGTTATGACCAGCGGGTTCTCTTGGCAAAACTCTGTTAGCCTTTGCCCTGTTTCATTCTGTACTCCAAGCCAAACTTCCCTGTTACTCCAGATGTCTCTTGACTTCCTACTTTTGCTTTCCAGTCCCCTATGATGAGAAGGACATCTTTTTTGGGTGTTAGTTCTAGAAGGTCTTGTAGGTCTTCATAGAACCATGCAACTTCAGCTTCTTCAGCGTTACTGGTTGGGGCATAGGCTTGGATTACTGTGATAGTAAATGGTTTCCCTTGGAAACAAACAGAGATCATTCTGTCATTTTTGAGATTGCACCCAGATACTGCATTTCAGACTCTTTTTTGACTATGAGGGCTACTCCATTTCTTCTCAGCGATTCTTGACTACAGTAGTAGATAAAATGGTGAAAGTGAAAGTCCTCAGTCGTGTCCAGCTCTTTGTGACCCCGTGGACCATACAGTCCAGGGCACTCTCCAGGCCAGAATACTGGAGTGGGTAGCCTTTCCCTTCTCCAGGGGATCTCCCCAAGCCAGGAGGATTCTTTACCAGCTGAGCCACGAGGGAAGCCCAAAAATACTGGAGTGGGTAACCTATCCCTTCTTGGATCTTCCCGACTCAGGAATCAAACCAGGGTCTCCTGCATTGCAGGCGGATTCTTTACCAACTGCGCTACCAGGGAACCCCTAGATACAAAGGTCATCTGAATTCAATTCGCCCATTCTGGTTCATTTTAGTTCCCTGATTGCTAATATTCAGACAGAGCACGACTCAGTCGAGCATCAGCCATCAGCAGTGCCTCTGGGAGGAGCACCCCAGAGGCAGAGACCACGGCCTGGTGCCTCTGGAACGCCTCGGGGTGGGCGTGAGTCACCCTGGGGCGTCTCAGGGTTTCAGAAGCGGCTTTCTCCTCCCCCAGGCGGGGACAGAAGCCTGTCACTGCCCCCAGGGAGCTGATCCTTCCCTTGGCGACCGCATCGCCATGTCTCCTTGTCCCTGCATGCTCTTTCATCAGGAGACCCTGGTCTCAGCTCAGCCCTGAGTCCTGGGTCCAGCCACCCATCAGAACAGTAACCTCTACAGGTGACCAGGGCCCTCGGCCAGCGAGGAGGCCTGCACCCCACCCAGGACCGATTCCACTCTGTTCATATAAGCATCCCTGGGGGCTGCACTGGCACCAAGAGACCCCTGCACTTGTGAGTTTCCAGACCCCCCTCAGGCTGCCCCAGGGTCCTGCCAGTGCCCTTCCCTGGCACTCCCGGGGTCTCCAGCAGAGGAGCCGGTCCTGGGGGACGACCGGGCTCCCAAGGCAGCAGCAACACACCAGGCTCCCATCAGGACACCTACCGCTGCACGGGGGGAGGCCCCTCCCCTGGGACACCCCAGGAGAGCCGAGGGTCCTGCTGGTGTCTGAACCGTGTCTGTCCCTGGACAGGAGCTTTGGGGAACTTCCCAGAGCAGCAGACCAGACAGATGGGTTCCAGAACTGCAGATCGCGAGGACCCTGGCTATGCCAGCCTCTGCCCAGATGGACAGCCTCCTCGGGGCAGGCAGGTGGACTAGGGGAGGCACCCCAGAACCTCCCGGAACCTCTCTCCGTTCTTCCCAGAGGCTGATCTGGCCGTGGCTGCACTTCCCTAGCACCCGGGGTCGTCCCAGCCCGCTTGCTGAGACGCTAGCAGCAGTAGAAAGAGCCGGGGCTTTGGATGCCGGAGGGATGGCTGAGGAGTCGACCCGGCACGTGGGCCTGTTTCTCCCTCAGCAAGTGGAGATAATGGTCCCCGGCCCCACTTGGTGAACAGGATCCTCCGGGACACGGGTGGGAGCCTGGGTTACTCACGTATCTCTGCACCTCCTCGCCCGCCCCAGCCTCATCCTGAACCATGGGGCCAGGACTGGACTGCCACCTGGGCCTCCTCCTGCTGCGGCCCTTCACTCTGAGCAGACACACCCCCCACTCCTCCAGCAAGTATTTGTGAAGACTGTCTTGGTTTGCAGACGGCGTTCTGGTTGCTGAGGACATCAAGGCCAGCAGGAGGCGGCGTTCTGGTTGCTGAGGACATCAAGGCCAGCAGNTAAAAGAGAAAGCCTTCACTCTGAGCAGACACACCCCCCACTCCTCCAGCAAGTATTTGTGAAGACTGTCTTGGTTTGCAGACGGCGTTCTGGTTGCTGAGGACATCAAGGCCAGCAGGAGGCGGCGTTCTGGTTGCTGAGGACATCAAGGCCAGCAGGAGGCAGGCTCCGGGGTCCTGAGTAAAAGCAGCAGCTTAGCTGGAGGGAGGCGGGGAGCCTTCGGGGGGCAGTGTGGGGAGGGGTGAGCAGTGGCGGAAAGGGCAGGGTGAACTAAGGGAAACAGGCAGTTTAGGATCAAGGGAGATGGCCCTGCAAAAGGACAGATTGTGTGAAATCAGGGAGGGGCAGCAGGTGCAAAGGCCCTGAGGGGGGCGAGCTCAACCACGAGCCCTCCCTGGACTCACCAATGCTCCTTCCTCTGACAAGGCCCGGGGCCCCGGCCAGGGCTGGAGGCTGAGACCTAAGGGCCACAGCGCTCAGACAGGGGTTTGTCCACTGTGGGTGGCGACAGGGCCAGCCTCTCTCTGGCCTCAGTCTGGATGGCAGGTGGAGTGAGGGCCAGGGCACCAGGTCCAGGCCACGGGAACAGTCCAGGAAGAAGCACAGGTGGCCGGGACCAAGCTGATGGGCCTGGGGAGTGAGGATCAGAGGCATCTGTAGGTGAAGTCCACCTGCAGACTGCTGACGGCCAGGTGTGGGGCTTGGAGGGGCCGGGGGTAGGCAGAGTGCAGAGGAAACCGCTGCCCTTGGGCCGCATTCAGCAGGGCTACCTGCTAGAGGCCTAGGGAGAAACAGGGTCCTGAGGGCCTGGGGGTCTCTGCAAGGCTTCCACCAGTCGGCAGAGAACAGAAGGGTCGGATCCCAGGCCAGCACTTTGTACACTATTTCATGGTCCTGGGGAGAACCCAAAGTGGACGGGGGGCAGGAAGGGCCCAGGGTTGGGGGTGGGGAGGGGGCCAAACCTCTGTGCACAGAGGGGCCCCGCCACCGGGAGAGGAGGAGCGCCCTGCTTGAGGTCACAGACCCCCGCGTCCCTCTTCAGGGCAACATCATTGCCAGAGCCCCTGCCCCACACCCAGGGGGTGGTTAGTGTCTGACCGTCCCCCCATTTGGGGAACCTCTCAGTACACACAGACCACCGAGGCACCGATCTGGGGGCAAAGAATGGGCTTTGGAGTACTTGAATTTTTTTTTTTTTTGCCACGCCATGGAGCTTATAAGATCTTGGTTCTCTGACCAGGAATTGAACCCAGACACAGCATTAAAAGTGCTGAGTCCTCAGCACTGGACCACCAGGCAGTTCCCTGGACTTTCCTGCTCACTCCCTCTGACCCCCCAGCCAGCTTCGTTGGCTGGCAGTCATGTCTTCCCCTTCCCATACTGGCACGCCTGGCAGCAGTCCTCGGGGTGGTGGTACAGAGACAGCCCCCCTGGTCAAGCCCGGGAGGAGGGCCCACTGCCAGAGGTCACAGAGCCCAGGCCCCACCCTACCTCCCCAGACCCCGCTGAGCTCGCTTGGCCCTCGGGCGGGTGGCATCTCCTGGTATTTATCATGCATTTTCCACGTCATCTGATGTCTCACGAAACGATTTCTCAAAAGTAACTAGGCTGAGGTTTGCTGCTGGGCAATCCTTTCTTTTCCCAGCTAGCCCTTGAGAGGGGGGCTAAGCCAGAAACACCAGAGGACCAGCCAGCTGCCCTCTGATTGACCCACAGCAGTGTGGCCAGGAGCCCGGCTCCAGGGTTCTGAGCCACGCGGTGACCAGTGAACTGTATATAACCAGGGATGTCAAATCACCACCTTCTGGAATGTTCCAGAATCACTGTGCCCCTCCCGTGAGGCTACCTACTGGGCCCTCCTTGGAGGCTTCCTCCCCAGCCCCACCTCAGGACAATGGGTGTCTGGGGACCCTGGTCCAGGAAGGCTTCCTGGAGCACTCAGATGAGAATCCTACATGGACCAAAACAGCGGACCAAACGCTGAGGCTTAAAACAGTGAAGCTGATTCTCTCACGGCTCCGGAGGACAAGGGTCCAAAACCAGCCGGGCTGTGGTCCCTCAGAAGGCTCCAGGGGTGGGCCCTTCCCGCCTCTCCCGGCTCCTGGGAGCTCCAGGCGCCCTAGGGCCCGGGGCCGCATTGCCCACTCCCTGCCTTTGTCAGCACGCGCCCTCCTCCCCCCGGCCTGTGGCTTCTCCTCTCCTCTCTCTCGTAAGGACACATCTTGGATTTAGGGCCAGTCCCAGAATGCAGGGTGACCTTCTCCTATCAGGATCCTTAGCATCTGCAAAGGTGCTTCTTCCAAATAAGGTCCCACTCACAGTTTCGGGGGCTCACAGGGGAGCGTGGATGTATTTTGTGGGATGTCCGCATGCACCCTGTGACAGCCCCTCGCTGGCAGCCACCCGAAGGCAGGAGCCGCCCTGCAGCCAGGCCCCTCTGGATGCCCCCGGAGACAGGCTGTCAAGGAACCCTCCCTTTCTGTCGCCCCCAAGGGCCCCAGGCTCCCGGGTTCCACAGCACACGCACGCTGTGTGCAGGGCGCTGACGGATGGGAGACGCCGGGTGGGGACGCTGGTGGCGTGGACGCCCTGGGAGCCTCGGGCTCTATGACTCGCCTCTCCACACGTGGGGCGGCCCTGGCTGCCAAAGACGACCGCTCAGCTCTGCCCATGGAGGCTGATCCAAAGGGTGGAGTGAGATTCAAGAGGAAAACAGGAGGCTCCGTCATTCTTCTTTGGCCTCAAGCAAACCCACGTCCAGGTTGGTCAGCAGAGGCTCAGCCAAGACACCAGCTCCATGCCTCTGCACCCCTGGGCAGCCAGTGGGCAATGAGTGTGATGCCCGGCTGCCTCGCGCTGCCCATGGGGGAGCCACCACCGCCCAGGACCCAGTGACTCGGGGACTCCGGTCTCCAGGTCTCTGAAGGATGACTGTGGGACTGGAGGAGTGGACGTCTCCTTGACCCCAGAGCGCAGTGCCAGGATCAGCTCAGCACGAAGAGAGGGTGGCCTAGGTATCGGAGCTGCCCAGTAATGCGTGGGCCCCAGCCCTGGAAGGGTCCAAACAGAGGTTAAGTCTCAGAGGGGTTGTAAGCACACATTCGAAATGTGTTCCTTAAAAAGGAAGGACGCTGTGACTCAGGCTACAACAGGGGAGGATCTTAAAGACATGATGCTGAGTGAAATAAGCCAGACACGAAAGGATACATCCTGTGTGGTTCCCTCCCCGGGGGTCCCTGCAGGAGTCAGGTTCAGAGACAGAGAACTAGATGGGGGCCGGAAGGAGAGGGAGGTGGGGAGTCTGTGTTGAACAGGGACGGAGTTTCTGATTTCCAAGATGAAAAGAGTCAAGGCTGGTAGTGACGGCTGACAGTGTAGATGCGCTTACTACGCTGAACTGTGCGCTCTCACTGCACACTTAGGATGATCACGATGCTCAGTTTCACGTGACGTGTTTTGTTGTTCCGTCGCTCAGTCGTGTCCAGCTCTTTGCGACCCCATGGACTGCAGCACGCCAGGCCTCCCTGTCCTTCACCCTCTCCCAGAGCTTGCTCAAACTCATGTCCATTGAGTCAGCAATGTCATCCAACGGTCTCATCCTCTGTTGTCCCCTTCTCCTCTTGCCTTCAATCTTTCCCAGCATCAGGGTCTTTTTGTGGTTTTAAAAACAAAAAATGTGTTTTTACCACAATTAAAATTTTTTCAGAGGTCCTCTCCCGGTTGCCCGTGATGCAGACTGGCTGCTGGTTGCTGTGGGTGACACGGTCATCAGAACGGGTCCCGTCCCTGGTCTGGGGGACGTGTGGTCAGATGGGAGGGGGCGCCAGGACAGAGATAATCAGGATGCAGAGGGGAGCAGGTGAGGGTAGGAGGGCAAAGGGCCTGACGGAAGTGAGGAGAAAACCCAAGAGCAGGGCAGAGATGGACTCCCGCTGCCCGCGGCCCGAGGAAGGATGAGCCCGGAAAGACGTGCAGACAGAGCTCAGGGCGGAGCGGGGCAGAGCCGGCAAGCTGGGAGAGCCGAGCCCGCCTGGCAGCGCCCGTGGGGCTGGGTGGGGGCTGTGTCCTCGAGGGACCATGAACCAGGGGGCCTGTCTCCTTCCAGGCAGGACAAGGTGAGCAGCCGGGTCACCCCTCCTCCCATGGAGTGGGCTGCCATCCCCCCCTCCAGGGGATCTTCCCGTCCAGGGCTCGAGCCCTCATCTCTCGCGTCTCCTGCATCGGCAGGCGGGCTGTTTCTACCACTAGAGCCACCTGGGAAGCCCGTGCCAGGCCCCACGCTTCCCATAGAAACGTGCAAGGCAACGGGCACCATCACCTCCATGCTGCGGATGAGAAAACTGAGGCCCAACAGACGCAGATTCCACCGTGACGGAGAGACTGTTTGATCAGCAGTGAGAAGACGCGTTAACCCAGAACACGCCACCACGTGGGCACCTGTAATAGACCCTCACACGGACGTGGGCTTATCTCACGGCACGGTCCTTCCACCGACTCTGAACCCAGGAGCTTCGACCTCTCAGCCCAACAGGAGAGGGAACCACCTCGAGCCAAGCATCAGCTCTGCGCCCACCACGATGTCAGACCCAAAGTGGATGCAGAGAGAACTCACCTCTGTCCTACAAAAACAAGCCCTCGTTAAGGAGAGGAGCAGAGTCCTCCGGGCGGGAAACACTAGAACAGTCCTGGGGCTTCTGGCTCCGGTGGCCCCGCCGCAGCCTCGCCGACTCCAGGCTCGTGGAAGGACAGCGCTCAGGACCCTGAGGAGGGAGGCGGCCCCGCCTGCGCGGGCGCAGAGAAGCCTGCAGGGTGGACGGGGGGAGATGCTTCATCTTGTCTCTGTTTTCTAGCATCAGAAGCAAGTTTTTCCGTCCATGGACTCTGCTGCTAGATCTTCAGAATCCGACGGAGCAGGCGATGGGGACAGCCTCGGCAGGAGGGGCCCGGGTCTCCTGGACTGGCCTGCAGGACAGCAGGCAGAGGGAGCCCTGATGGCCCGCCGCCGGAGGAACCACCCCATCCATGTGTCCGTCCACCCAGTGGGGGGACGGGGCTCCCCGCAGAGCCAGACTGGAGTGCGTCCACTGGGAGCAGGGAGCCCGGGGCCCAAGGAGGGGCTAGAGCGTGCTCCCGGGCTCAGCCTTCCAGGCCAAGGGCCGACCCTCCTCCAGGCTGTGGTCAAACCACGGGGCCACTCCTTTCTCACCCAAGGACCAGGAAGAGAAAAAGCCCCAGCACGGGGCCTTTGAAAAACGCTACAGGTCGAGTCAGACACAACTTCCTTTGAGAGCCTCAGAGGGGAGACGGCGCCCCGAAAATGGCTCATGGGGGAGCCAGAAGCTCGTTTTGGAAACCGTCAGGGGAGCAGCGGAGGATCAGGTGAAGACAATGACAGAGAAAGCTGGCCAGCCCAGGACGGGCCGCGGCAGCCGCAGGGTGCAGAAAGCGACAGGGGAAGAAAGGACGCGCGCTCTGGAGCGGACGGGAGGCAAGATGGGAGACCTTGACCTAGAGGATGCTGAGATCCGAGCTGGTGGGGACCAGACACCCCCACGCCCGGGAGGCAGGCGGGACAACCCAGGGACCAAGAGCGGCCAGCTGGAGACATGGGTGTGTGGGAGAGGGGCCGGGGGTCGTGGTCTAAAGGCTGACACACAGACCTGTCCAAGGGGAGCCCAGGCTCTGACACGCTGTGTGAGTGACAAGAACGAAGCAGCCCCCCGGGCTGGGATCGCTGTGCCGCTCGAGGTGGGCGGGCGGGGGCCGGAGGCCATCGGGGAGTTGGGGAAGGGGTCCGGAACCCCACTCCCAGCCTGGGCTCCCTCCTGCTCCTCCATGTTAAAAGGCGGGCCTGTTCTGTCCTTCTCATCAACACCTCTGGAGAGACGTTTAACGATGACCCCACCCCCACCCCCAGCCCCACAGAGGCGATTCAAAGCTGAGGATTCCATCCTCCAGACTCCAGCCTGGGGACCAGGGGCGGGGCGGGCGGGGCGGGGTCCGTGAAGCCAGTGCGGCCCCATGCCCACTCCCCTGCCCCGCCTCTGGGCACAGGCTACCAAAGGTGCTTCTGACGAGCTGGAGAAACCACATGAACTTGTCTTCTTTTAGGTCAAAAGCCCCATCTGGTTCATCCTGACCCGTGACCCTGCGCTTCAGAAGGAGAGTCCAGGCCTGTCTGAGGACGCCTCCTTTCTGTATCTGCCTGGTCCTTCCATCAGGAAGGCACTGGCAGGCTGGACACCAGGCCAAGAGCAGTGACTGGGCAGAATATTTCGCTCTCCCGCTTAGAAAAAGAAAGCAGCCCTGGGTCACAGAAAGGCAATATTTATTGCCACAGTACCTGAGTTATGAGTTCCTGCCTGGTGACGTTCTAGCTTATATTTAATGACACGAGTCACAGGGTTATTTTCTGCTCCGAAAGGCCGACAGCGCTCCCAGTGACACACCAGACCTGCACTCTCCATCCATCAAACTTGCCCTCACGTGTCATCCCATTGTCTTCTCAAGTTCGCCCAAAAGTCACCGTATGCAGAATGTCCTCAGCGATGTGTCATCAGGCACAAAATACATTAAAAGAACAAAAGACTATACTGAGCTATAGATGCAAAAGCACAAATAAACAAGTGGGACTACATCAAACTGAAAACCTTCCGCCCGGCAGCAAAGGAACCGCCAACAAAGTAAGAAGGCAGGAGAAAGCATTTGCGAAGCATGTTATCTGATAGAGGGCAGATGTTCAAAATACACAGAGAATTCATACAACTCAATAGCAAAAAGCCAAAGAGTCCGGCTTCAAAGTGGGCAGGCACATGTGCTTAGTCTCTCAGTCCTGTCTGACTCTGTGACCCCGTGGACTGCAGCCCGCCAGGCTCCTCTGTCCATGGGATTCTCCAGGCAAGAGTACTGGAGAGGGTAGCCATTCCCTTCTCCAGGGATCTTCCTGACCCAGGGATCGAACGTGCGTCTCCTGCCTCTCCTGCGTGGGCAGGTGAATCTTTTCCACTGAGCTACCTGGGGAGACAACACATAGAAGCAACCCAAGTGCCCACGGAGGGTGAATGGAAAGAGGAGAGGTGGTGTGTGTACAGCAGTGGAATATTAGCCACGAAAAGGAACGAAACTCTGCCATTCGTGACAACATGGATGGACTTGGCGGGTATTGCACCAAGTGAAGCAGTCAGACGGAGGACGAAGGCCGTATGATCCCACTCATATGTGGTGTCCGAAAAAAAATTGTATTTTAAACAGAAAGCCAAGCTCATAAGTACAGAGAATACATTGCTGGTTGCTGGGGCAAAGAGGAGGAGGGAAGAAAGGAGTGGAGTGGGTCAAAGGTCACAAAGAAAACCCTAATTTAATTTTTCAAAAAAAGATTAAAAGCTATACTAAAACACACCCCAAGTCAATCACGGCTATTCCTATACAACGAAATTCTACATCATACCTTTCTTCCTTCCCCCCTTTTCTCTTTCTTTCTTGGTCTTTTTCTTTCTCTCTCTCATACTTTGTGTATTCATCCCAAATTTTCGGGAGCACACATGTGTTTCATAGTGGACAGCGTACGTCCCCCGCGTGAATTCAGAGGGGTGTGTGGACCGTGGTGTGGACAGGGCCCCCCGCCCCGTGCCCTCAGCTGCTGCACCACCAGCTGTTCTGGGCGAGTCCCAGAGAGGGAGCAGCTGAGGCATCAGATCTGCTTCCGAGAAGCCCTCTTCCCCACCGCCCCGGGGGGAACAGAGGGGTGAGGCAGCCCATGCTGAGGGTATCTCAGAATCAGCCTCTCCAAGGAAACGGAGAAGGCCCTCTGATCAACGGCATGCCCGCTGACCACGCCCGATCTCGTCTGATCTCAGAAGCAAAGCAGGGTGGGGCCTGCTTAGTACTTGGACTGGAGAAGTTCCCCTGGGCAGGGCGGGAGTCCGTGGATGGGCCAGACATGCTGCCCACACCCCAGCCAGGGGACCCTGGGGCGGGGGCTGAGTGGGTGTCCTGAGGCCCCACCGCCGACGTCCGCTCTGTAGAGCGTCTGGAATTAGCCTTGCGTTTTAAGAACGTTTTAAGCCCGTCCTTTACAAAGAGTGCAAAATGTGTTAAAGGGCGCTGAAGGTTCTAGTAAAAAGAGGCCCAAAGTGACTACAGACGCGAAAGGACACGGCTTCCGAAATAGAAACTGGTGAGAAAAACGGCAAATGTTGTGTGATGACTGGGCTGAATCATCCGACGGCGGCTGCGGCTGGCAGGACAGGGTGAGTCGGGCCTCGTGGGAGGGGGCGGCCATCCTCAGGACCCCGCAGCACCCCCCAGCACCCGCGTCTGCGTGCCCGAGGCCTGGGCCGGCTCCCCGACCCCAGACTTGGGGGACGCTGGGGTTTCGCCGGAGCTCACAGGCCAGGCAGGACCACGGTGCCACCAGGAAACTTCTCAGCCTCCTCAGGACCGCGCCCTACCCCAGCCAGCCAGATTCCCACCCTGGGCGTGAGGCCTCACCCTAGCTCCGCTGCACACGCCACTCTCTCATCCTCTCATTCGTTCTGGGGGGAACAGAGGGGTGAGGCAGCCCATGCTGAGGGTATCTCAGAATCAGCCTCTCCAAGGAAACGGAGAAGGCCCTCTGATCAACGGCATGCCCGCTGACCACGCCCGATCTCGTCTGATCTCAGAAGCAAAGCAGGGTGGGGCCTGCTTAGTACTTGGACTGGAGAAGTTTCCCTGGGCAGGGCGGGAGTCCGTGGATGGGCCAGACATGCTGCCCACACCCCAGCCAGGGGACCCTGGGGCGGGGGCTGAGTGGGTGTCCTGAGGCCCCACCGCCGACGTCCGCTCTGTAGAGCGTCTGGAATTAGCCTTGCGTTTTAAGAACGTTTTAAGCCCGTCCTTTACAAAGAGTGCAAAATGTGTTAAAGGGCGCTGAAGGTTCTAGTAAAAAGAGGCCCAAAGTGACTACAGACGCGAAAGGACACGGCTTCCGAAATAGAAACTGGTGAGAAAAACGGCAAATGTTGTGTGATGACTGGGCTGAATCATCCGACGGCGGCTGCGGCTGGCAGGACAGGGTGAGTCGGGCCTCGTGGGAGGGGGCGGCCAGCCTCAGGACCCCGCGGCACCCCCCAGCACCCGCGTCTGCGTGCCCGAGGCCTGGGCCGGCTCCCCGACCCCAGACTTGGGGGACGCTGGGGTTTCGCCGGAGCTCACAGGCCAGGCAGGACCACGGTGCCACCAGGAAACTTCTCAGCCTCCTCAGGACCGCGCCCTACCCCAGCCAGCCAGATTCCCACCCTGGGCGTGAGGCCTCACCCTAGCTCCGCTGCACACGCCACTCTCTCATCCTCTCATTCGTTCACCGTGCCCCCATCAGAGAGCAAAGTCCTCAGGGAATGTGGGTCCTGAATTCCGGAATTCCGGGACCCACCCGCCCTCCTTCCAGGGACAAACGCCCCAAGCCCACTGCCAGAGACCCTAACTAACCCCTGGTCAGTGGAGGTGCCTCAGGGGGCCAGGAGCCCAGGGCTTCGGGAAACGCTGCTGTCCAGACCTTGAGATTGGGTCTCAGAAGGAGGCGCCCCCCAGCACCACCAAGGGGATGGGCTGCCCTGGGGGAGCCCTGAGCCCCCTCCCCGTCCCCCAGGGAGGCACACAGCTTGCCCTGGCCCCCAGCTTGTGTGGAGACGCCCCTGAGAACGTGGGAAGTGACAGGGACATCCTTGGGAAGAGCAGTCCCGAGTGGCTGCTCCTGCAAGACATGGAGGCCCCTCCAGCTTCACCCAGGCCCAGCTCCAAGCACCCATATGCTTTCCAGTGTCCTGGGGCCGCTGTAACCAAGGCCCACAGACTGGGGACTTGAAGCAACAGGAACCTGCTCTCTCCCAGCCCTGGAGGCTGAAGTCCGAAATCCAGGGGCCGGCAGGGCCGGGTGTCCTCTGGGGCTCCAGGGAGAGGCCTTCCTGCCTCCTGCAGCTCCTGCGGCCCCAGGCAACCGCCCGCATCACCCCTGCCTCTGCCCGTCTCCACGTGGCCTCCTCCCCTGTGCGTGTCTGGGCCTCCTCTTCTGTCTTGTAAGGACCCCCGTTGTTGGATGTAGGAACCATCCAGGACAGTCTCATCGCAAGACACTTAAATTTAAGCACATCTGCAAAACCCTTTCTTCAAATAAGGTCAGGTTCACGGGTTCTGGGACGAAGTCATCAACACTTCTTTCGGGACCTCCATCCCATCCCCTTCCAGCCCGTAGGCCTCTACCCTGACTTCAGACTTAGCTAGACCTCACAAAGCCAGTTCTCTGAAAATAACTCTTTATATACATATTAATATATATTGTTAATAATCTCATACACACACACACATATATATACACACATGCGTGTGTGTGTGTGTGTTTGCAATGTCTGGGCCTCCTCTTCTGTCTTGTAAGGACCCCCGTTGTTGGATGTAGGAACCATCCAGGACAGTCTCATCGCAAGACACTTAAATTTAAGCACATCTGCAAAACCCTTTCTTCAAATAAGGTCAGGTTCACGGGTTCTGGGACGAAGTCATCAACACTTCTTTCGGGACCTCCATCCCATCCCCTTCCAGCCCGTAGGCCTCTACCCTGACTTCAGACTTAGCTAGACCTCACAAAGCCAGTTCTCTGAAAATAACTCTTTATATACATATTAATATATATTGTTAATAATCTCATACACACACACACATATATATACACACATGCGTGTGTGTGTGTGTGTTTGCAACCCCGTGGACTGCCGCCGCCAGGCTCCTCCGTCCACGGGATTCTCCAGGCAAGGATACTGGAGCGGGTTCCCATTTCCGATTCCAGGGGGCCTTCCCCACACAGGGGTCTCCTGTGTCTCCTGCGTTGGCAGGCAGGTTTACTACACGTTTGTGGTTCTTTTCACTGGAGAACACTGATAGATACATAGAAAATAAGCAAACGGAAAATGGGGAATTGCCTTCCCTGGTGGCTCAGAATCTGGTGGTGAAGAATCTGCCCGCCAGTGCAGGAGACGTACGTTCAATCCCTGGTCCAGGAAGATGCCACGTGCCGCAGGACTACTAAGCCCACGGGCCACAACTGCTGACTCCGTGCTCCAGAGCCCGGGAGCCGCAACGCCGGAGCCTGCACCCCGAGTCCACGCTGCCCTGCAGCAAGCAGAGCCAAGCCGCCGAGCAGCCGGCACACCGCCAGACAGTAGCCTCCACTCTCTCCAGCTGAAGGAGAAGCCTGTGCGGCGACGAAGATCCAGCGCGGCGAGGAACAAAGAAATTCTTTTAAAAAAGCAAAAAGGGGTAATTAACTTCAAGAAAAGGAAAACTCAGCCAAGAACGGAGCCAAGCACAGGCCAGCAGGGACAGCTGATGCGGGTGGGTCTCTGCACGGGGTGATCCCAAGCATCACTCCACAGCAACCCCGCGTGGTAAGCTCAACCGTCACGCGCACACTGTACAGACGGGGAGACAGGCGCGGAGAGGCTTGGTAACTTGCCCGAGGCCACACGGCTGCCAACTGCAGAGGCAGGGTTCAAACTCAGGCAGGCTGGCCTCGAGGCCGCAACCCAGACCAGAGTCAGGAGCTGGGACCCCAGATTGTGACGTGATACCTTAAAAGGACGGGGAGGAGAGGCGAGCCTGGGAAAGCTGTGGCCTCGACCACCGTCACCCGCGTGCGGGCTGGTAAACTCCAGGGTGAGCGCGCTGTGTGCTGACTGTGCAGACACTCGAAGAACCCAGGGAAGAGCCCGGGAAGTGCTCAGTCTGGGCTCACCCGCGGCCCACGAGGGTGGGAGGGGGCTGGCCTCTCAGCATCCTTTACCTGTTTGACTACAGGCAGAATTTTCTGCAACAGAAGCAGACTGACAGGACCGGGGTCCCTGCCTGTCGCCACCCCCGGAGGCCTGGGGCCTCCCAGGGCGGGTGCTGGGTGGGGCGCTGGCCTCTGGGCTGTGACGCCTCGGGGTGCGTGGCCAGCTCTCCGCACCGCCCCCCCCCGCCCCGCATCCCTGGAGAAACGGCTCTGGCTCCCGGGAAGACTGGGTGAGTCATGGTCCCCAGGGCCGTCTGGAGCCTCCAGCCGCCTCCTGCCACCCGCGCCCTCAGGCCCGTGTCTCCTCTTCCTTCAGCGGCATCTGCATCCCCGGCCTCCTGGGGTCACCCTGGCAGCGTTCAGACCTGCCCTAAGGCTGCCTGGCGGGGCTCGGCCCCACTTGCGCCTCCCTGTCTCCGGCCCAAGTCCTCCCCTTGGGCTCCCCTCCTGGGCTTCTAAGACTGTCTCTTATACACATCTAGATGTGTATAAGAGACAGCCCCAGACCCACGCCCCCCTGGACCTCCTGCCCAGATGGCCTCCTGCGCCCCCGGACTCTGAGCCCCCTCTGAAGTGACCCTTCCCAGCCCAGGTCTCCTGCTAGATCCGCTCGCCCGCTTCTCCTGACTCTGGCCTAGCTCGCACTGCGGGAACTGCTCTGGGCTCCCCGCCCCATCCTCTCGCCCTGTGCCACCCCAGTCCTCCCCCTGGGGCTCCGTCCTCACCTGCCCACACAGCTGCTGTAGAACCTCCCTGCGCTCCCACGACCTGCCGCCCCTGCCCAAGGCCCCCTGGGTGCAGCCCCACTTGCCAGCCAAGCCTTCTCCTCTGCCCCAAGCAGGCGGCACGGTCATGGTGCCCCGAGAGCTCACAAGTCCTGCTGACCTGTCAGCCCACCCTCCCTGAGCCCCACGTGTCATCAACCTTAGAGCAACGCCCCCTCCCGCCAACCTTGCTGCGAGCACCATGACCCTACTTGGAAGCAGAGCTGCTGCAGGCTCACGGGCCTGGAGTCTCTGCTCTCTGCCTGGGGGTCAACAGCCAAGTCACCACACTCTCTGAATCTGTTTCCTCATCTTGAAAATCAGGAAAATAATTCCAAGCACGTGGGGGCTGTGAAAAGTCCACAAAATAACATGAACTCCACCCTTGCAGGGGGCAGGATGAGGCGGTGCTAATTAAATGGATGTTTACCCTGCCTGAGCACTTGGTACTACCCATGAACAGCAAGGAGACTCAACCCGTCCATCCTAAAGGAAATCAGTCCTGAATATTCATTGGAAGGACTGATGCTGAAGCTGAATACTTTGGCCACCTGATGCAAAGAACTGACTCATTGCAAAAAACCCTGATGCTGGGAAAGATGGAAGGCGGGAGGAGAAGGGGACGACAGGATGAGATGGTTGGATGGCATCACCGATTCGATGCACATGAGTTTGAGCAAGCTCTGGGAGTTGGTGATGGACAGGGAGGCCTGGCGTGCTGCAGTGCATCGGGCTGCATTGAATCTGTTTCCTCATCTTGAAAATCAGGAAAATAATTCCAAGCACGTGGGGGCTGTGAAAAGTCCACAAAATAACATGAACTCCACCCTTGCAGGGGGCAGGATGAGGCGGTGCTAATTAAATGGATGTTTACCCTGCCTGAGCACTTGGTACTACCCATGAACAGCAAGGAGACTCAACCCGTCCATCCTAAAGGAAATCAGTCCTGAATATTCATTGGAAGGACTGATGCTGAAGCTGAATACTTTGGCCACCTGATGCAAAGAACTGACTCATTGCAAAAAACCCTGATGCTGGGAAAGATGGAAGGCGGGAGGAGAAGGGGACGACAGGATGAGATGGTTGGATGGCATCACCGATTCGATGCACATGAGTTTGAGCAAGCTCTGGGAGTTGGTGATGGACAGGGAGGCCTGGCGTGCTGCAGTGCATCGGGCTGCAAAGAGTCGGACAGGACTGAGCGACTGAATAGCAACAATAATGGATATCCCAGCCAAGCGCTGACACTCGAGAGTGGAGCGTATCCTCCCTTTCGGCTCAACACCCCCGACCCCAGCAGAGACACAGGGAACCAGTAGGCGAGCAGGGCAGGGGCTTCTTCCTCTCCAGTTTCCTGGGAGAATGTACACATTGGTTTCCTCTGTTCCCCAGGCCTGGGGCAGAACCCTCCAATGGAGCCCTCTGGGCCTGGACTTCGCTTTATGCAAAGGTTTTAACCACGAATTCGACTTCATCAATGCAGGTGCGGCTGCTCAGATGCTGTTTCTTCTCCAGCAGGCTTTGATGGTTTGTGTCTCTCAAGGAACTTGTCTGTTTCATCTAAGTCATCCTTTGCCAGCCATAAGTTATTCATCACAGTCCCTTGTTATCATTCAATTACCTGTAGAATCTGATGAAATCCCCTCCCTCCATCCTGATGCTGGAGATATGCGTCTTCTTCCTCTTTTTCCTGATCACTCTGGCTAGAGGTTATCAACTGTTAATCTTCCCAAGAAGCATCTTCTGGTTCCATTTGTCTTCTCTATTATTTTCCTGTTTTCTAGTCCACAGATTTTCCACTCTTTTTAGGTTTTCCTCTCTCCTGACTTGTTTCCTCTCTTCAGTTTGCTCCTCTTCTTCCTGTTTCTTAAAGGTGGGAGCGAAGTTCATTGATCTGAGGCCAGGCGTCTTTTCCGATGCAAGCGTTCCCTCGAAGTACCGCTCCAGACGCCCGCCGTAAATCCTGACACGTCGTCTGGTTCAAAACAGGTTCTCGTTTTCCTTCTTCTTTCTCCTTTGACTCGAGCGTTATCTGGAAATGTGTTCGTTGGTTTCCAAATATTCTGGGTTGGCTGGCTAGCACCCTGCTGCTCCACTTGAATTTTAGTTTAGTTCCATTGTATCCAGAGAACACACTGTAAACCACCGGAATTCTTTTGGGTTACTGAGACCAGTTGTATGACTCACATTTGGTCTGTCTTGGTGAAAATTCTCTGTGAATGTTTCCACTGCAGTAGAAAAGAGTGCTTACAAATGTCAGTTAGGTCAGCTGGGTGATTCAGTTGCTTAAGGTCAGTGTATGTATGTATGTATATATATATATATATGTATACAATATGCATATATATGTATTACAGTGAAATATTACTCAGCCATAAAAAAGAATGAAATATTGCCATGTGCAGCCACAGGGATGGACCTAGGTGAAGTAAATCAGACAGAGAAATACATATGTGATATCACTTAATGTGGACTCTGAAAATAGTACAAATGAATCTATATACAGAACAGAAACAGACTCACATAGAATTCAAATTTATAGTTACCAAAGGGGAAAGGGAGAATTAATTGGGACCAAGGGATTAATCCCATTAGCCAATTGTATGGGATTAACATATACCCACTACTATATAAAAGAGATGAACAGAAAGAGCTACTGTACAGCATAGAGATTTACATACAATATCTTGTAATAACATATAATGGAAAATAATCTAATATACATATATGAATAACTTTGCTATACATCTGAAACTGACACAATATTGTAAATTAAAAACACTTCCACTTTAGAAAATAGAGTCCCTTCTAAGCAGCATATTGTTGGACCTTACTTTCTCTCTATCCAGCTGACAGCCTCTACCTTTATACTGGAGTATTTGGAACACTGATAGGTAGTATAATTATGCATGGTTGAGTCTAAATCTACCATTTCGCTATTTCTTTTCCCACTTTTGGTTTGTTCCTTTCCCTATTTTTCTGTCTTCTTTGGATTAACCTTGAATCTGTTGTGATTCCATCGTACCTCCCTTGTTGGTTGATGACTGATAACTTCCTGTGTCAGCGTCTACGAATCTCCCCGCCTGGGCTTCCCTCCGGTATCCCGGTGACCATACCTCTTAGCTGAAAGCTATCTGATGTCCTAACACCATCGGGTCATGTCTTTTGTCTGGCATTTTGTTGCTTTTCATTGTTCCCCACTACACCATTTTGGCTGGAAGTGGAAATCCCTACTCCCGTTTTCTGATCTTTTCTTTAATTGAAATATAGTTGATTTTCCATGTTGTGTTCATTTCTGCGGGAAGTGGTTCAGTTATACGTACATATACATTCTTTCTCATATTCTTTTCCATTGTGGTTTATCACGGGACGTTGAATATATTTCCCTGGGCTATACTGGTGGGCTTCCCTGGGGGCTCAGACAGGTAAAGAATCTGCCTGCACTGTGGGAGACCTGGGTTCGATTCCTGGATTGGGAAGATCCCCTGGAGGAGGGCATGGCAACCCACTCCAGTACTCTTGCCTGGAGAATCCCACGGACAGGGGAGCCTGGCGGGCTGCAGTCCACGGGCCGCCAAGAGTCAGACCCGACTGAGCGAGTCAGCACCCAGTGCGCGCTGCACAGCAGGCCCTTGTTCACACTCCACACACACTAGCCCGCACCTGCTCACCCCACCCCCGCGCTGCAGCCTCCCTGCCCCCGCCCCGGCCACCGCGAGACCGTCCTCTGTGTCCGTGCGTCTGTCTCTGCTCACAGAGAGGCGCGTGGGCGGCATACTGTGCTTTTCACGCACCGGTGATGTCATGCAGCGTCTGTCTTTCTTTCTGACTGACTTCACCGAGTGTGATCGTCCCTGATCATCACCAGGGGAGCGGCCTTCTCCTCTCCTCTCTCTCATTAACCCCCTTTTGTCAAAGTCACTTTCTCTTTGTGTGTCTCTCACGCTATGTCATTTCAGCTACATCCGACTCTGCGACCCCATGGACTGTAGCCCAGCAGGCTCCTCTGTCCATGGGATTCTCCAGGCAAGAGTACTGGAGTGGGCTGCCATTTCCTCCTCCAGGGGATCTTCCCGACCCAGGGACTGAACCCCCGTCTCTTATGTCTCCTGCACTGGCAGGCGGGTTCTTTACCACTAGCGCCGCCTGGGAAGCCACTAACACTCGTGTGCTTAGTCGCTCAGTCAGGTCAGATTCTGCGACCCCCATGGACTATAGCCTGCCAGGTTCCTCTGTCCATGGGATTCTCCAGGCAAGAATACTGCAGTGGGTTGCCCTGCCCCCGTCCAGGGGATCTTCCCCACCCAGGGATCGAACCCGAGTCTCCTGTGTCTCCTGCATTGCAGGCGGGTTCTTTACCGCTGAGCCCCTGGGGAAGCCTGACTTTCTCTCACTTACAACCAGACTCCTCAGCTGACACCCCAACCCCCGCTACCCCCGCCTGGCCAGCTTGCTCTGTGCTTAATCTCTGTGTGGGCATCAGCCCCTCCCAGAGCCCCCCAGCCCCACGTCTGTCTCAGATGACCGGTCCCGTGCCCGCCAGCCCCTCACCTCGCAGCACCCTGCGCTCGTCCCCGCCCCACCATCATCTGTCCTGCCAGCCTCCCCCACCGGACCAGGGGCTCCTTGAGAGCCCGACAGTCCCATTGCTTGGCACCCTGCATGACACACGGTGAGCCCTCTAGACAGGTGGCACTTGGTCTTATGGATCAATGGATCTCCCTTCTGCCGCTCAGGAGATCCCAAGCCTCTCCTGCCTGGGGAAGAACAAAGCACTTCGGGAAAGGCTTGCTTTGCAGTTAGACCGGGGCTGGGCGCCACGTGACGAGGGTGAGCCGGGTCCCGGCCTGCTCCTTCAAGGCCTGGGCTCGCTCCTTCTCTCTCTCTCAGCTTTTCTTCCGGGGGCTGCAGCGGCACCTACCCACCCCCCGGGTCCTTCTGCAGACCCCGTGAGCTGGGGCTGGAAGCGCTCGGCCTTGGGGCTGCTGGTGGCCTGAACTGCCGTGGTTACTCCCTGCACCGCCAGGCTCGCTGGACAAGCAGCGCGGAGCGTCTGCTCCAAGCATCAGGGGCTGAAATACACAGGAACCTCTGCCCATGGAGACAGTTAACAGGCAACTGACCACATGCATAAGGGGCTATTCCAGGGCGGCGGAGGGGTGGCCAGCGGCACAGCCTGGTGAGAGCTCCGAGCGTGGGGAGGGGTGGCCTGGAGTCCTGTTAATCATAGTGCTGGGGGCCTCCTTGTAAAGGGACCCTGAGCTCAGGAAGGGCCCCCCTGCCCGGCGGCGTGGGGAGGGGCAGGCAGGAGACCGCCCGGCTGAAGTGCAGATCAAGGACCCGGCAGTGTGTCCAACACTGACAGCAATGCCAGGACGGCGGGGTCCACGGCAAGAACCACGCCCAGCCCCAGCCTGTCGAGTGGGGCCGTCTCCCACCCCACCCCCCCTCCTCCATTCCCTCCTCAGTTCTCAGTTTCTTGGCCTCCATCTCGGCTCTGATTTGAGGACTCCGGGCTTCGAGTTTGTTTGGTTCTTGCCCAGGGTAAACACCATCTGTTTAAATTGATGGAGAAACATTTGCAGAGCAGAGTTTTTATAGCTTGTTCTTTGAAATGATCTTTGAAATGATCACTCTATTTAAATTAAAAAGTGACGTCAGATATACAGGCCCAAAGAAACAGTGTGCCTGGACTTTTCCAAGCACCAGGTCCTTCTGCCCCTCCCCTGCCTGGGTCCCTCCTGCCCCAGCCTGGGCACCCCCCCTACCCATCTGGATCACCCTACTACTCACCTAGCCCTCCCCCTACCTCGAACCCCCAGGCTCCCAGACAATTCTCCCGTCAGCGTGGAGAACCCACACTCACCTGTAAGTGGCCTCCCCGTAGGACGCCCTGGTGGGGCCCTGGGAAGTCTTCAAGAGGAACTTAGGGGTGGCCCCAGGACCCCGGGACCCTGAGAGCCCAGGAGTGGGAGGGGGCGATTTCGCCCTCGGTGGAGTCCTGGACTCAGCTCTGCTGAGCGCCTGCTGTGTGCTGGCTCAGGAGGGGTGGGACCAGAGGCGGGACCAGGTTCTGGTCTTCTGCTGGAGGGAGGGTTGCCGGGAGCCAGCGTGAGGAACTTCACCCATGGCAAAGGTCATGAGGAAGGAGGCTTGGCACACGCAAAGGCGTGATCAAGCCTCAGGAAACCCTCTGTTCCCGAGCATCTACCCCCAAAACCAGAGTCTGTTTTATGCTCTCACCTACACCTCTGACTTTACGGGGGGCTCTCCCCCATAACCATTTCTCTCGAGAAGGAGTTAACTTGCAGCTCCTGTTAATAAAAATTCCTGGGTGTGACAAGGGTGTCTCAGGTCAAACCTCTCTGCTGACAGACTAGCTTGTGTGACAACCTCTCAACCATAAACAGCACAGAGTTTGGAGTATTAGCATAGGGCTTTTCTCATTGTTGAGTCAATGATTGCCTCCAGTCCTCCATATCCTTAGGCACCTGGGAATATATTAATCAATGTATTTGGAATATAGAAAAAGGAAATATAGTATTTTTTGATGTTAGCAATACTAGACTTTTTGAGTTAACAAATTTTCTATTTTGTTATAGATCACTGTATTTTGTTATAAATCACTGTGTCCTTGCTATGTAAAAATGTAACTTTATCACTATCTTAGGACTAAATAGACCTTAAGAGGAACATTGGTGAAGGGTTTACATTTGTTGAGCCAATATTTGCTGCTAAATTTCCATATTCCTTGCCCTTATAATGAATATAACTAGCATATAAGAAAAATAAATATTAACCTTTAAGATTAATCATGTTAAACCTTAGGCTAAGTAAATTCCTTTCTTAGTTGTAACTCACTACACCCTCACCCTATAGGAATGCAACTTTATTTGGAGGGTGGCGCCTGGTTTAAGAAAAAATCACCCCTGGAAAAAAATAAGTTTTCTGGTTAACTGACCGGTATCAGAAAGGGCCATAAAATGTCAGCAGGCCTCATTGCCAGAAGATGATGTAAAACCCATAAGACCTTTGTATAATTTTATATGAAGCACCTGATTGTGACAAGGGTCAGGTCTGCTGACCCCCGCGTGACTCTGTATTCATCCCTATGCATAACAAAAGGTATATAAACAAACCTGAAAAATAAAGAAATCGGATCAGTTTCTGGAAAGACTGATTCCCCCGTGTCGTTTCTTTCTTGCTCCCCGTTTTCCTGGCTGAATTCCCATCTGGTACGAAGGTACTCACCAAGCCTGCTAATTCTGCCTGGGCTTCTAAGACGAACCGGGGAGGCCTCAGTGACTCCTCTCCTTCTGGAGAATGGAAAGACGCCTGTGGCCTATGTAGGTGGTGATTGGTATTCCACATAAACTAAGTTATTCAGCCTCTTTTTCTCCACTAATTTTCCTATTACACTATCCGTTTCTAATCTCTATATATATATCTGTAATTAAATATGTTTTTTCCTAGGACGCCGACTCCGTCTCCCCTTCGAATCACCCTGGATCCCCCCGGGCTGGACCCCGGCAGAGGGTCTTAGTGCTATGGGCCAGGGTGGGGCCGGATCGTCCTCCCCCGTCTCTCCCCTCCAGTGGCAAGTTCCAGCAATGTAATATCACTTTTCAGAAGAACAGAGGAGGGCAGGAGGGGAGCATGGAGAGGAACACGGAGAGGGAGTCGAGAGTCTGGAGGCAGGACGTAGGACGGCTCGCTCTCCAGGAAACACCTTCTCCAGACCACTCAGAACCCTCTTGGGGCCAAATCATCAAGCAAGACAGTGTCTTCTCCAGGAGTCTGGGCAGCCGGCCTTGAGCAGGGGCTGAGAGGTGGGAGGTGTGCCTGGCGATGCCACCCTCTCAAAGGACAGTGAACTCGGGGTTCAGGGCACCAGAGGACGCATGGGCCCAGGACTCCAGCCACGGCTGGGTGCTTCTGACTCAGGCAGGATGTCTCCCTTCCGCGGGCCTTTTTCCCTCGCCCACAAACACCAGCATCACAGGCTCCTGTGAAAATGAAGCAGTACTTCACCTTGCCGGGCTCAGCCCCGGCTACACAGTGACCTTCGCCAGCACCGGCAAAGTTGGGCCCGGAACCACATCTGTGCAGCTTCAGGGCCGACAGCTCCCCCTGGGCCAGCGCACCTACTTACAGTGGACCCTCGTCCCCTCAAGGTCACACCTGCTTCGGGGCTTCAGCTTGCCCCCAGACCTTCACAGGAGCCCCACGCTGACCCCCAACTCTATCACCACTCCCTCCCCCGCAGTCTGCAGTGACAGGTCAGCTGGGTGGGCAGGGCAGGGGGTCCTCCTCTGCTGAAGGACCCAACCCCACTCCTCAGGGCCCATCTGCACCCCCAGACTCCCTCCCCCATCGTCAGGTAGACTCGTGATCTGAGGACAGTCATGGCCCCCCGAGGAGGCCTGGGCACGCTGAAGGGAGAGGTGCTTCCCTGAGCTTCCTGGACGGCAGGCCGGGAGGGTCCACACCGACAGGCAAAGCCAAGAAGGGCATTTGGGCCCACCTCCAGGCTCGGGGTGGTGCCAGGCTTGCAGCCGCAGGCCAGCAGGAGGGCAGTGGGGTCAGTCCAGGCCTCAGGTGTCAAGGCCTGCTGCCAGCCCCTGCCCGCCCAGAGGCCTCTGTGTCCTCTCTGACACAGCGAGTCTCTCCCAGTTACCAAGGTCCAGCCCAGGCTCCCAGGCTGGGGTCTCAGGGGACATCTCCATCCTTGTATGCCTGAGAAGCCCACCTCTGACCCCCCAGCAGGGACCGGCCCAGGGGAGGCCAGGGCCCACTCCACCCTCAGCACACCCCAGGTCGGCCTGGGAGAGGCCGTGGGGCCCCCACCGCACCCCCCTTCCCCTCCCAGGGGTCCCTTAGGCACGGCGGACGGGGAGGATGGGACACGTAGGGCCTGAAGCTCTTCTCAAACGCAGCCCCGCCCAGCTCTTTCTGTCCCCGCTGAGTGCATCCCTCGGGACTGAAATCAGTTTGGGACCCTGTGGGGTTGCCGAGCCCTGCCCACAGACATGTCCCTCGTGGGGCCAGGCAGGCAGCGGGAGGCCTCCAGGAAGCAGTGGGCTGTCCTTGGCCAAGGCCCTCCAGGCCTTGGGACACCCCGGGATTCATCCAAGGCCAGGCTCTGAGGCCAGTCCTGGGGGTCCCCGTCCAGCAGGAACAAACCAGCTCCACAGGGTCAGCGACTTCGCAGCTGGACTTCCCAGAGCAGAAGGCTGGGCCCTGGGCCCTGGGCCCACTGTTTGAGCAAAAACAGAAGTGAGAGTTTTCTGATAGAAAATAAGGAACAGGCTGCAGAAACAGCACAAATGGGCCTGAAGGAGTTAAGCAGGCGGGGTTATTCTTTAGCTGTTACTACTAACAAACACTTGTAGCTGGACTTGAGCTGCACAGAGCTCATAACTTTCCAACTGCCTATAAATCACACTCCACACCTGACCTTCTTCCCCCAACACACACTCCCTGTAGCATTCTGCATTTCAGAAAGAAAGTCAAGCCGATAGCTTCAGGGACGCCAGGCCTGGTTGGTGAGCCGCCTGACACCAGCTTTGGCCAAACGTTTGCAGAAGGAAAGGAAAAAAAATTCAAGACCTTCATTACTCTGAGCCTTATCGCCTCTCCCAGACCACAAGGGATAGAGACCTGCCTCTGTTACCCAGGAAGGTGCGGTGGGCGGATGGTTCTGGAGACATTAGCCTGCTCTGTTTCCCCCTTCTCCTGGCAAAGAATAAAGCTATTCTGCCTTTTGTTTTTTTCCTCCAAAACTCAGCCTCCATACGTCTTTTCAGCATCAGTGCACAGAGAGCCAAGATTCTGGCACTGCTGCCAACAGCCTGCGTGGCCCTGGAGCCTACACAGCCTCCCCAGGCCTTGGGCATTGGCCACTTCTGTCCTGCCCAACTCTGTCCAGGCCTCAGGTGTCAAGGCCTGCTGCCAGCCCCTGCCCGCCCAGAGGCCTCTGTGTCCTCTCTGACACAGCGAGTCTCTCCCAGTTACCAAGGTCCAGCCCAGGCTCCCAGGCTGGGGTCTCAGGGGACATCTCCATCCTTGTATGCCTGAGAAGCCCACCTCTGACCCCCCAGCAGGGACCGGCCCAGGGGAGGCCAGGGCCCACTCCACCCTCAGCACACCCCAGGTCGGCCTGGGAGAGGCCGTGGGGCCCCCACCGCACCCCCCTTCCCCTCCCAGGGGTCCCTTAGGCACGGCGGACGGGGAGGATGGGACACGTAGGGCCTGAAGCTCTTCTCAAACGCAGCCCCGCCCAGCTCTTTCTGTCCCCGCTGAGTGCATCCCTCGGGACTGAAATCGGAGGATGGGACACGTAGGGCCTGAAGCTCTTCTCAAACGCAGCCCCGCCCAGCTCTTTCTGT
Organism: Cephalophus harveyi; assembly: GCA_006410635.1. Classification (NCBI taxonomy): domain Eukaryota; kingdom Metazoa; phylum Chordata; class Mammalia; order Artiodactyla; family Bovidae; genus Cephalophus; species Cephalophus harveyi. The sequence goes on along the minus strand of SJYT01039392.1, from coordinate 232,543 downwards.
CCCCGCTGAGTGCATCCCTCGGGACTGAAATCAGTTTGGGACCCTGTGGGGTTGCCGAGCCCTGCCCACAGACATGTCCCTCGTGGGGCCAGGCAGGCAGCGGGAGGCCTCCAGGAAGCAGTGGGCTGTCCTTGGCCAAGGCCCTCCAGGCCTTGGGACACCCCGGGATTCATCCAAGGCCAGGCTCTGAGGCCAGTCCTGGGGGTCCCCGTCCAGCAGGAACAAACCAGCTCCACAGGGTCAGCGACTTCGCAGCTGGACTTCCCAGAGCAGAAGGCTGGGCCCTGGGCCCTGGGCCCACTGTTTGAGCAAAAACAGAAGTGAGAGTTTTCTGATAGAAAATAAGGAACAGGCTGCAGAAACAGCACAAATGGGCCTGAAGGAGTTAAGCAGGCGGGGTTATTCTTTAGCTGTTACTACTAACAAACACTTGTAGCTGGACTTGAGCTGCACAGAGCTCATAACTTTCCAACTGCCTATAAATCACACTCCACACCTGACCTTCTTCCCCCAACACACACTCCCTGTAGCATTCTGCATTTCAGAAAGAAAGTCAAGCCGATAGCTTCAGGGACGCCAGGCCTGGTTGGTGAGCCGCCTGACACCAGCTTTGGCCAAACGTTTGCAGAAGGAAAGGAAAAAAAATTCAAGACCTTCATTACTCTGAGCCTTATCGCCTCTCCCAGACCACAAGGGATAGAGACCTGCCTCTGTTACCCAGGAAGGTGCGGTGGGCGGATGGTTCTGGAGACATTAGCCTGCTCTGTTTCCCCCTTCTCCTGGCAAAGAATAAAGCTATTCTGCCTTTTGTTTTTTTCCTCCAAAACTCAGCCTCCATACGTCTTTTCAGCATCAGTGCACAGAGAGCCAAGATTCTGGCACTGCTGCCAACAGCCTGCGTGGCCCTGGAGCCTACACAGCCTCCCCAGGCCTTGGGCATTGGCCACTTCTGTCCTGCCCAACTCCGGCTCTGTGAACTGTGAAGTCTTCATGTGAAAGGCACAGCTGGTGCTGAAGTCCTGCTGAGGACCAGCTTAAGCCAACCTATCAGAAAAGCCTCAGCCTCGAGGCCTGCCTCCAAGATCAGTGGGAAAGCGTCTGACGTTTTTCCGGTCAGCTGTAAGGAACAGGGGCTGACTCAAACCAGCTCAAGCAAAACTAAATCTCTAATAAAAATGCAAAATGTGCAATAACTTTTAAACAATTATTTATTCATTTTTTAATTAAAAATTGCATTTGACTTCCTGGCTCCTGTAACTGAGGAACTGTGCACCTTCGAGCATGGTGGATCCAGGGATTCAGAGGCATCGCTCCGGCTGTCTCTCACTGCTTTCTTCTGCACTGGACTCATCCCCAGACAACCTCTCCCCAGAGGGGTGCTGGATGGCCCCAGAGGCATAGCAAGACCAGCAGTAGCAGCCGTAGTCCCATGCACAGCACTGATCTGTCCACTGTGGGTCCATCACCAGGGCTAGAGGGCCACAGGGTGCTTCCTATGGGCCATTCCTGGATCCTGGGCTGCACTGGAGAAAAGAGGGATGTTTGCAATAACCCAGAACACGTGGACTGAGAGTCGAGAGGGCTTCCTGGAGGAGGGGATGGCTAAGCTGAAGGATGAAGGAAGAGAAGCCTTTTTCAGGCCAAAGAAACAGCATGTGCGAGGGCCCAGGGGCCCACGGCACTGGTGTTAGCTCACAGCATCGACGGGCAGCACTGCCTGCCTGGGGGAGCTAAGGGACCTGAGGAGGAATGAAGAGGTGAGGGATGCGTCCTGTCGCTGTCTGCAGGCAAGCTGAGCAGCTCGGCCATCACCTGCTGGCAGCTGGGATACTGAATGGGCCTGGTGGGTGTCCAGCGGTGGCTGGAGGGCATTGGTGAACCACGACTGCCCGTGAAAGGGAGGCTCCAGAACCCAGAATCAAAGGCCAGAGACTGCCCTGGCTGTGGCAGGACCCACAAGAGACCTCAGCCCAGCTCCCCTCCCCCTGGCCACCTCCTTATCCTCCCCCGTAAAACCGGATGCCAGCCCAGGAGGCCCGCCAGCTCTCTGCACGTTGCAGGGTTTATAAGGTAACGGCAGCCCTGTGGTCAGCCTAGAAGGGGCACCGGGGAGTTTCCGTCCTGAGCCCCTGGAGGCCCAGCATCCTCCCTGCTGGGTGCTGGAGCTGCTCCCGCAGAAGGAGCCGTGGGGCCCAGTGGAGGGAGGGGGCAGGAAAGGAGGGCCCCTGGGGCAACTGCATCCCTGGAGATCTGGCAGGGGCGCTTCAAAAGCTTTTCACAGAGCCCATGAGAGCCCAGTCACTGAAGCTAACGCTAGTCCACAGGGAATTCCAGGCCCAGTACGGCCAAGCTATGAAATGCTCCTTTCTTGCAACTGGATTCTCCAGGCAGCAGTGGGTTTTGGCTCCTTGACTTTTAAGCAGGAAGCAGCGGCAGGAGGCACAGGCTTGTTCTGTTTGGCCAGCGTTTCCTGTAAGCCCCAGCCTCAGCCTCTGGATGGGACAGCTGCCTCACCCACCGCTTCTCAGGAAATCACTACAGCAGGTGCCCTGAGCACCCCCATGGCCAAGATTCCAGGTCAAGAAGACCCGAGAAGGGCCCGTGTTGGGCTGGGGCTTCTTGAGAAGAATGGGGTCTCGGAGAACAGACACTCAGAGCTTGAAGCCCATGGTGACCAGGAGAGCCTCATCTGTGGGTGTCAGGAAGGAGACTGGGGATAAACCACCGCCTCCCCCGGGACCCAGTCCCACCAGCTCCCCAGGGGACAGGAGGGTGGCAGGGTGGCTGGTGAGGACCCACCCCATGGTGAAGCCAGCCGGCCTTCATGCACCCACTCATGCGGCCACCAATTCCTCCCCACTGACAGCATCACCAGCCCAGCTCTCCAGTCACCTATCCACACACCCAGCTAAACCCACCTTCCGCCATTCAACCTGGACAAGCACTTCCACCCACCACCCACTTACGGCATCCTTTCATGAAACCATCCACCCACTGTCCCCCTATCTACACGCCCATCCATCCATCCAGACATCCAGCCAGCTGCTGACCTGGTCCTCATCCACGTGCCATTCATCTACCCAACATACACGTAGCAGATAATTATCTAGCCATTCAACCATGATCATCCAACTGGTAACAACTAGTACATCCACCCAACCATCCATTTGTCCATCAACAATTCATGGATCCACCCATCCATCCAACCAGGAATCCGTCCCCCACACCCTAGCCCTAACCACCCATGTGCTGAACTTAGTCACTCAGTCATGTCCAACTCTTTACAACCCCATAGACTGTAGCCCACCAGGCTCCTCTGCCCATGGAGATTCTCCAGGCAAGAATACTGGAGTGCATTGCCATGCCCTCCTCCAGGGGATCTTCCTGACCCAGGGATCGAACCCAGGTCTCCTGCATTAAGGGCAGATTCTTTACCATCTGAGCCACCAGGGAAGCCCCCTACAACCACCTACAAAACCATTTATTCAATAATCTAATCACATATCAATTAATCCACCTCCCGTCTACAACCCAGGAACTACCCCAGCCTCTCACTCACATATCCATCCAACCAGCCCACACCCACTCGCTTAAACAACCCACCACCCACCCATCCCTCAGTCTACCATTTTTCCTCTGAGATCCCGCAGCGCCCTCCTGTCTAGCACCCTCTGCGGTGCTGGCCGCTTTTGCATCACTCTCAGGCTCCTTCACCTCCATTCTCGCAACCGAGAATTTCCAGGAAAACAGGCCCCTGACACGGTGAGGGTGGCCCTGGCTGCCCTGGCTGGTCCACACTCAGAGCTCGGAGCTGCCTCTGCAAACCTCGCTGCCGGGGACCCTCGGCGCCCAGGAGCCACATAGGGGCTGGGGAGCTGGGGCGGGGCCGTGACAGCCAAGCTTCTGCCTCGTCACCCCCCGACTGTGAGCCCTCACGAAGAGGCAGCCAAGGCACCGTCCCCCACCTGGAAAGGAGAGAGAGGGGCCTTGTTTCCCCTAGAGGCAGGGAGCGCGTGGCCGCCCCACCGGCAGAGAAGGGGCGGCGCCGAGTGACAGGAGAGCAGAGGGCAGCCTGATGCCCGGGAGCCATGGGCCCTCCGTGCGCCCCAGGCCCTGCTCCCAGACCCCGGATCTGGCCCCCAGCTGGCAGGCCGCGGAGGTGCCGAGGAGGGCAGAGACCCAGGCAGACCAGGCTCCTCTTGGCATCCCCTCGAGGTGCCAGGCTGACGGCCGTGCCCAGGGCACTGAGCTAAGGGGGTCTACGTCTCCCTGGAGGATCACCCCTTGAACTTGCTTTTCCTTCCTGGTTTTCACAGCAATCTGAGCCCAGAAATGGCTTTGAGAAGCCCCAGGTGACCTCTCCTAGCTGGTTCCGTGCTGAAAGGTGGCCCAGCATTGCTCTATGCATCCCTGGGACCATGCCTGGCGGGGGGCGGGGGCGCTTGGAGCAGGACGTGTGTCCCACAGGAGCAGTCAGCCGGTCACAGGCAGTGAGCTGCACTCACGGTCACCTGCCCTGCAGTCCTGGGCAGGGGCTTCAGCCCGCCCTCGCTGGGACAAAAGAGGAAACCAGACCCCCATGGAGGGAGCTGCTCTCCGCAGGGGAGGGTGAGTGGCAGCAAGAGGGAGCGCCAGCCTCGAGGCCGCCAGAACTGGGCAGGAAGGCAAGCTCAGGACCAAGGGCTTAGACGGACATCGTTTTTCTCAGACTTGCTGATCCACGTGAGGAAGATTCTAGAAGACGGGGTCTGCTGAGCGCTGACCCAGGCAGGCAGTGGTGGCGCACCCACCCTAGGGGCTCAGTCCTTCCCAGGTGGGTGCCCCACAGGCCACGTGCTTCGCGCGGGACACAGCTGCATCAGGACAAGTGCCTGGCCCAGCCCCGGCCACCAGCAGCCTCACCTGCGGACCAGGGGGTCTGCATGGAGGGCACCATTACCCCAGGAGCACTAAGCCAGCAAGTAGACAGTTATCCCCGATTCAAGGCAGTCCGGCCTCACGTGAGGCCACGCTCCCAAGGTCACGTGTTCAGAGAAGCGGGGACGTGAAGCAGGCCACCAGCTCCGGTCTGCTCTGTCACCACCGAACTACATTCATCACCAACATCTGCGCCGCGTGCCAGGCACCTGAGCCCACGTGATCTCATCTCCTCGCACGAGACTCCAAGGCAGGAATAGTTTTCTCCATGTTGAAGAGGGTGAGGATGAGACAGTCGGGCTGAATCACACAGCTGCCGCAGTGCCAGGTTCTGACGGGACGTGTCAAGCCTCCGAAACTGAAAACAAAAAGAGAGTTTATGCCGGACCACTTAACCCTTCCAGGAGAACGGAGCCAGCAGGACACTTTAACACCACAGAACGCAATGAAGACAGGCGCCACTGGCCCTTGTTGGTGTTCAGTCTCGAAGTCGTGTCCGACTCTCTGCAATACCGTGAATAGCAGCATGCTGGCTCCCTTCACTGTCTCCTGGAGTTGGCACAGATTCATGTCCATCAAGTCAGTGATGCCATCCAGCCATCTCATCCTCTGTCGTCCCCTTCTCCTCCTGCCCCCAATCCCTCCCAGCATCAGGGTCTCTTCCAATGAGTCAGTTCTTCACATCAAGTGGCCAAAGTATTAGAGCTTCAGCATCAGTCTTTCCAGTGAATATTCAGGACTGATTTTCTTTAGGATGGACTGGTTGGATCTCCTTGCAGTCCAAGGGACTCTCAAGCGTCTTCTCCAGCACCACAGTTTAAAAGCATCAATTCTTCAGTATCCAACCTTCTTTATGGTCCAACTCTCACATCCATACATGACTAGGGAAAAACCATAGCTTTGACTAGATGGACCTTTGTCAGCAAAGTAATGTCTCTGCTTTTTAATACGCTGTCTAGGTTGGTCATAGCTTTTCTTCCAAGGAGCAAGCATCTTTCAGTTTCATGGTTTCATGGTTCTGCAGTGATTTTGGAGCCCAAGAAAATAAAGTCTGTCACTGTTTCCACTTTTTTCCCTTCTATTTGCCATGAAGTGATGGGACCAGATGTTTAATGCTGACTTTTAAGCCAGGTTTTCCTCTATCCTCTTTCACCTTCATCAAGAGGCTCTTTAGTTTTTCTTCATCAGTATAAGGGTAGACAAGCTGATAGATGGGACATGAGAGAGTCCAAAAACCCCCCCACCTCTGTGTGATCGGTCACTCGACCTGCAGCAAAGGTGATACCTCAGTGCTATGTCGGGATGGACAGGGAGGACCATCCTTCAAACAACAGCACTGAGTCGACTGCATAGTCAGATGGAAAAAAGATCTTGACCCCTACCTCACACCATACACAACAGTAAATCCCAGGTGGGCTGAGACCTGTAAGTGAAACATAAGACAGTAAAGCTTTTAGAGGAAAACACAAGTAAACGTCTTCATGACTTCAGCCTAAGCAATGGTTTCTTAAACAAACACAGAAAGCATTTTCCTCAAAACGTTTGATAAATTAAACCATACTGGAAAAAATTTCTTGTCATCAAAAGACACCATAAGGAGCCATGCAAATGCGTGCAAGTGAGAAACGGCTTAAAACAGGTAAAGAATTCATACAAATGGGTGCAGAGATGTTGACAACAGCATAGAAAACTGGACAGAAACCGTGACGGGCACTTCGCAAAAGAGGAAACTCGTGGAGACACGCATATCAAGAGGTCTTCAACATCACTGGTTACCAGGAAATCGCGAATTTTCAAACCGTCACATGACACACTTCCATACCCGCCAGCGTAACTAAAGTGAAAAGACGGGTAACCCCAAGTGCTGGCAAGGCTGCCCAGCTGGCCCCCACACCGCTGCTGGTGGGGGCGGAAGTGGCACTGGCCCCTTGGAAACACGCTTGGTGGAACACTCGCCCACCCCACGATCCCAGGGTTCCACCCGGGACATGCGGGGTAAGCACACCCCGGAGGTGCCACAGACTCCTGCCGGGACATCCACAGCAGCTGGTACAGTGAAAGCCTCGGGCTGCAGCCGCCCGATGCCCACAGTGGATGCACAGCCCTGGTGAGGAGGGAGAGGAGGACTCACACACCACCCGGCCTCCCTGGGAGTGAGGAGGCAGGCCTGTGTCCGGCCGAGGGCAGGAAACCCAGCCCCACCCCCGCGGCTGGAAGGAAGCATCTGCTGGGTGCTCGGTGCTCCTTCTCTTAACCTGAGCTCTGTGCTGGCTACACAGCGTGTCTGGCTCATAAAAACCCACTTATGATGCGAAATATACAGATATGTGTCCTACTGTGGGCTTCCCTGAGAGCTCAGTTGCTAAAGAATCCCGCCTGCAGGAGACCCCGTTTCGATTCCTAGGTCGGAAAGATGCCCTGGAGAAGGGGTAGGCATGTATTAGTGTCCTGGGGGTGCCGTAACACAGACCATGGACCTAGACAGCAGAAATTGTCTCGGTTCCAGAGACCAGAAGTCCGAGATCAAGGTGTCGGCGGGGCTGGCTCCTCCCGAGGCCTCTCTCCAGGCTTCTGGTGGTTGCCAGCATCTTCCATGATCCTTGGCTTGTGGAAGCATCACTCTGATTCCTGGCTCCATCCTCATGTGGCCTCCTCCCTGGGTGTGTCTGCATCCATATGTCCCCTTTTGACAGAGACACGGGTCAGACCGGGTAAGAGCCCACACTAACGGCCTCATCTTAACTAACGATGGCTGCATCAACCCTAGTACCAAATAAGGCCACGCTCTGGGGTCCTGAGGGTTAAGACTTCAGCATATGAATCTTGGAGGAACACAGTTAAATCCACAGTAATGCATACATGTCTATACAGTACATTCGACTGCAATAAAAGAGGGGTTTTTGAGTTAACAATAAGAGTAGCTGAAGTGTATTAAACATTTATAACAAGCTGGGCACAGCTCCATGTATTTTGCAAGCATTACGTCACCCTCAGACCATTGCTCCAGATCCTTGGAACAGAGGCGCAGATTTGGGGTGCAGTGGAGAGAAAGGGAGGGGGCTTGTCTGAGGCAGGCAGCCCTCCTGCCCCGGGGCACCCGCCCTCTGGAGGATGTGCCAGGCTCCTGTGACATGCCCATGGGGCACTGCAGCTCAGAGCAAGACCCACATGGAAGTCTGGCTCAGCCGGGCCTGGGCTCCGGTGCAACTTCCAGCAGCTCCTACATCCATGGAGGAAAGAGGGAGGCGTGGCCTCACAGCTCTGTCTTTAGACAGATGGGACGCTGTGCAGGAGACTTAAGAGACCTGAATTCGATCCTGGGGTCGGGAAGATCCCCTGGAGGAGGGCGCAGCAACCCACTCCAGGATCCTTGCCTGGAGAATCCCATGGACAGAGGAGCCTGAAGGGCTACAGCCCATGGGGTCACAAAGATTCAGACGCAACTGAGCAACTTAGTGCACAGGACGCTGAGCCGGACCAGGATGAAAACCAGGCTGAGAGGCTGGACGCTGCCGAGCCAAGCCAGACAGCTATCTGCGCTCTCCTGTCCTCATGCTTTCAAGGCTCAAACTCGGTTTTCTTTCATTGCAGCTCAAAGCAACAGAACCCCAAACAGAACCCTAGATAAGCCCCTCTCTGGATCTGAAGAAACCCAGCTCAGTGGCTGTAATAAAACCTTTAAGGGAGGAAGAGATGGCAGGCTTGATGGCAGGCTGGAAGCTGGAGAAAAGTAAAACGGTGATACAGAGGGAGAGTTTGAGAAACATTTTCAAAATGCAAAGGAAAAGGAAAAGAAAAACATGGAAGCAAGAAGCCAGGGAGGATGGTGGTCTCACATCAGTTCAGTTCAGTTCAGTCGCTCAGTCGTGTCCGACTCTTTGTGACCCCATGGACTGCAGCTCACCAGGCCTCCCTGTCCATCACCAACGCCCAGGGCTTGCTCAAGCTCATGTCCATCGAGTTAGTGATGCCATCCAACCATGTCATCCTCTGGTCTCGCATCGCCTGACCCCAGTTACTAGGAACTCCCAAAGGAGGTAGAAAAGGAAGCGGCAGAAGCCCCTAGAAACAAGACTCCAGGGAAAAGCGAAAACTCAGACAGAGCAGCAGAATGTGGTCAGGAGATCCATTTTCAGGAAAATCGAGGCGTCTGAAAAGCTCCCAAGAGGAAAAATAAGTAGATGATCTTGAAAGAAGCTCCAGGCAAGTTGCGCTCACGTTTCCCACCAAAATGAAGGCTGCCAGAGGACGGCACACCTGTGTAGGAAGCATCAGGACCTGAGATCGGAAAGATGCCCCAGAAAGATGCCCCCACAAACGTGATTCTTCAAAAGCCCACGGGATCCATTTTAAATCATATGACGAGGAGGTGTCGTGCTAGAAAGCGCGTGTCTGGGAAGAGGGAGGCAGATAGAAACAAGAGAATGGAAGCACTGCCCACTGGGGAGAACGTTGCTGCCGTCGCTGATTTAAGACGAAGTTATTAGTACAACAGCACCAACCAAACAGAATGCCTTTCACACCTCAGGGTGATTTAAACGCTAAAGCAGGAAGAGTGAGGTTTCCAGGCTCTGAGGACTTCGATGCACTGAGAGAAGGGGTGACGAGGAAGAGAAGGTCGTCCACCGTGGGCCAGCAGTTCAGAGCCCGCCTGCCACTTCAGGGGGCAGGGGTTCCTTCCCTGATTGGAGAACTAAGATCCCACAAGCCGTGAGATGCAGCCAAAAAACGTTTAAAAATAAAAATAAGCAATTAAAAAAAAGAGAGAGAGAGAAAGGGGAAAGTCCTCCATCGAAGGGGGTCAGAAGTTATTCTTTAGATTCTGATTATTAGAGAAACGTAAATTTAGGACTGTTTGTTTAAAAAAGAAAGATAAGTGGTAGAATAAAAAGCATGATGTCTGCCTTCTAAACTATGACAACAGATATTCTTTTCTAAAAGGGAAAAAGCGGCGGGCAGAAAAAGACAAAACAGAAACGGTAACCTCTAAGACAAAGAGTCTGAAAAAGAATGAATCACTGGATAAGAGTGCTACACGCTTGAAACTAACACAGCACTGCAAACCAGCTGTACTTCAGTTTCAGTTCAGTCGCTCAGTCGTGTCCGACTCTTTGCGACCCCATGAATCGCAGCACGCCAGGCCTCCCTGTTCATCACCATCTCTCGGAGTTCACTCAGACTCACATCCATCGAGTCCGTGATGCCATCCAGCCATCTCATCCTCGGTCGTCCTCTTCTCCTCCTGCCCCCAATCCCTCCCAGCATCAGAGTCTTTTCCAATGAGTCAACTCTTCACATGAGGTGGCAAAGTACTGGAGTATCAGCTTTAGCATCATTCCTTCCAAGGAAATCCCAGGGTTGATCTCCTTCAGAATGGACTGGTTGGATCTCCTTGCAGTCCAAGGGACTCTCAAGAGTCTTCTCCAACACCACACTTCAAAAGCATCAATTCTTCGGCGCTCAGCCTTCTTCACAGTCCAACTCTCACATCCATACATGACCACAGGAAAAACCATAGCCTTGACCAAACGGACCTTAGTCGGCAAAGTAATGTCTCTGCTTTTGAAAATGCTATCTAGGTTGGACATAACTTTTCTTCCAAGGAGTAAGCGTCTTCTAATTTCATGGCTGCAGTCACCATCAGCAGTGATTTTGGAGCCCAAAAAAATAAAGTCTGGCACTGTTTCCACTGTTTCCCCATCTATTTCCCATGAAGTGATGGGACCAGATGCCATGATCTTCGTTTTCTGAATGTTGAGCTTTAAGCCAACTTTTTCACTCTCCTCTTTCACTTTCATCAAGAGGCCTTTTAGCTCCTCTTCACTTTCTGCCATAAGGGTGGTGTCATCTGCATATCTGAGGTTATTGATATTTCTCCCGGCAATCTTGATTCCAGCTTGTGTTTCTTCCAGTCCAGCGTTTCTCATGATGTACTCTGCATATAAG
>SJYT01039392.1:189149-218556 GCA_006410635.1 Cephalophus harveyi | reverse complement strand
GCTGCTCTACTTCAGCTTCTAAAAAAAGAAAGAAAAGAAACTACAACCCAGCAAGAAAAGGGAAGGAGGAAAGGATTAAAACGATGTCACGAACTCATATCAGGATTTCTGCTTCTTTTGTTTTTAACAACACTGCAATGTCTTACTACATATGAGAGCTATGAGAAAACAAAATAACACAGGAGAGTATAAAATTAAAAGATAAGAAAGAGCACAGATCAAAATAAAAAAATACAGAAAGCTGCCTTTAGTCAAGAAAAATTGAGTTTATAGCAAAAAATCACTCCATGTGAACAGGGGGGTCATTTTTACGTTGTTCAAATATGCAAACAAAGATGGAGTGTGATAAGAAACATTTGTGAGCTGACCAAGATAGCAAGAAGACACCAAGGGAAAAGGAAAAGCATTATCCACGCAGGGAGGCAGGATGAGGTCTGCTCTGTGGGCCAGACGAACAAGGGCAGCAGGCCGGAGATGAGCCAGCAGGTGGGCGAGGCGGGCACCCTGCAGGGGGCACGCTCAGATTCCCGCAGACTCAACGTGGATCTCAACCAGTACTGGAGACACAAAATTATACAGCTCTTGTTTTCTTATCACCACGTGACGAATCTACAAACAAAAGTTTAAGCAAAAAAGTCACCCACTTAGAAATGTAAAAGTTTTGGAGCAAGACAGATATGAAATAATGTATTGTTTATAATAAAAATAAATATAAGGTTCTAAAGATCCAAACATATGAGATAGAGCCAAAACTGTCAGCAGGCATAAATCCATAGCTGTAAGAGCTCATGCAATTTTTAAAAGACTAAAGAAATATGCTTGGCATTCAACTTGGGAGTTTGAAAAATACTCCTGATTTGAAAGGCTGTTTGGCCAGCAGCCCTTCACAGACCCTGAGACTTCCTGCTGGAGAGAAAGCCATCCACGGAGACAGCCACGCGCACCAAACCACCAGCCCCTGCATCAGACGAGTGACCCGCGGTGGGGAATCTGGGGAGAGAATCATCGCAGGACTGCCCTGCCGGGGTCCAGCCCCGGTGGATCCAGGGTAATTGGAAGGTGAGACAGAGTCGGCGTCCTAGGAAAAAAACTTAATTACAGATATAGAGAGAGATTAGAAGCGGATAGTGTAGTAGGAAATATTAGTGGAGAAAAAGAGGCTGAATAACTTGGTTTATGTGGAATACCAATCACCACCTACATAGGCCACAGGCGTCTTTCCGTTCTCCAGAAGGAGAGAAGGCACTGAGGCCTCCCTGGTCCGATCTTAGAAGCCCCGGCAAAGTTAGTAGGCTTGGTGAGTACCCACGTACCAGACGGAAATTCAGCCAGAAAAACGGGGAGCAAGAAAGAAACGACACGGGGGAATCAGTCTTTCCAGAAACTGATCCGATTTCTTTATTTTTCAGGTTGTTTATGTACTTTTTGTTATACATAGGGATGAATACAGAGTCACGCGGGGGTCAGCAGACCTGACCCTTGTCACAATCAGGTGCTTCATATAAAATTATACAAAGGTCTTATGGGTTTTACATCATCTTCTGGCCATGAGGCCTGCTGACATTTTATGGCCCTTTCTGATACCGGTCAGTTAACCAGAAAACTTTTTTTCCAGGGGTGATTTTTTTCTTAAACCAGGTGCCACCCTCCAAATAAAGTTGCATTCCTATAGGGTGAGGGTGTAGTGGGTTACAATCAAGAAAGGAATTTACTTAGCCTAAGGTTAACATGATCAACCTTAAAGGTTAATACTTATTTCTCCTCTATGCTAGTTATATTCATTATAAGGGCAAGGAATATGGAGATTTAGCAGCAAATATTGGCTCAACAAATGAAAACCCTTCACCAGTGTTTCCCTTAGTTAGTTAGTTAAGTCGCTCAGTCGTGTCCAACTCTTTGCGACCCCATGGACTGAGCCCACACGGCTCCTCCGTCCATGGGATTCTCCAGGCAAGAATACTGGAGTGGGTTGCCATTTTCTTCTCCAGGGGATCTTCCCGACCCAGGGGTCGAACCCAGGTCTCCCGTATTAGAAGCAGACGCTTTAACCTCTGAGCCACCAGGGAAGCCCCAATGTTTCCCTTAAGATCTATTTAGTCTTAAGATAGTGATAAAGTTACATTTTTGCATAGCAAGGACACAATGATTTATAACAAAGTACAGTGATCTATAACAAAAGAGAAAATTCATTAACTCAAAAAGTCTAGTATTGCTAACTTCAAAAACTACTATATTTCCTTTTTCTATATTCCAAATACATTGATCAATATATTCCCAGGTGCCTAAGGATATGGAGGCCTGGAGGCAATCATTGACTCAACAATGAGAAAAGCCCTATGCTAATACTCCAAACTCTCTGTGCTGTTTATGGTTGAGAGGCTGTCACACAAGCTAGTCTGTCAGCAGAGAGGTTTGACCTGAGACACCCTTGTCACACCCAGGGCAGGGAATTAGCAGTAATTATTGGCTAATAATTACTGCTAAATGAAAAAACCCTTCACCAATATAATTTCTAATCAACCCACTATACTATACTAATAATTTTGTAACTTCTCAAAAGAGTCTGTATTTAGAAAGTTTTAAAGCATCTCGTGCCTGTCATGGTTGGGAGGCTGTAAACGATCACATGTGGCCAGACGAACCTGATCAGGCAGGCTAGAGAAACTTCAGAGGAGTTTGTGAGTTGAAACACTCTTGTCACGCCCAGGAATTTTTATTAACTGGAGCTGCAAGTTAACTCCTCCTCCGAGAAAAATGGTTTTGGGGAGAGCCCCCCGTAAAGTCAGAGGTGTAGGTGAGAGCATAAAACAGACTCTGGTTTTGGGGGTAGATGCTCGGGAACAGGGGGTTTCCTGAGGCTTGATCACGCCTTTGCGTATGCCAAGGCTCCTTCCTCATGACCTTTGCCATAGGCGGAGTTCCTCACACTGGCTCCCAGCAGTCAACAAGACAAAATAAGAGCAGTTTAGGCGTGAAGCCGAGGACCTCAGGTTCTTCCTCCAAGGCTGCAGTTAGCATCCTGAGCCCTGTCTCTGAGCGGTCATGCCCACGCTGAACGCCCCACCCGGTGGGAGAGGTGACACACCCTGCCGACCAGGAAATGGACCGCAGACCCCAGGCCGCTTAGAACAAGAAAACTGATCTCTGAGATTGCGGAAACGTCTCCCGGTTGCCTCACCCCCAGCCGATCAGGGAACGTGCAGAGGCTCAGCAGGCAGCCTGCAGCCCCCACCCCCAGGCTGCCCACTCCCCTCGGTGGGCTCCTTGCTAGGCGCCCGACGGCAAACGCTGCACTCTCCTTCACCACGGCTGGGGCCGTGGGTGGGCTTACTGCACGCGGGCTGGAGGGTTCAGGCTTGCTTCCACAAGTCCAGGGTACCGTATGTGGGGAGCATAACAATGAACGCAGGAGCCAGGTGGCTTCTGACAACAGAGGCTGATTGTCCTGCAGTCAGGGGGGCAGAGGCCCGAGCTCAAGGTGGCCTCAGGGCTGCACTCCTTCCGCAGCACCCAGGGAGGGTCCTTCCTGCCTCCTCCAGCTTCAGAGCGTCCTAGGAGTTCCCTGGATAAACGCTGCAGACTCCAGTCTCCGCCTCCATCACCACATGGGCTCTCGTCTTTCTTGCCTTCCTGTAAGGATGCTGCTCATGTTGGACCAAGGGCCCACCCTGTCCTGGTGTGACTTCATCTTAACTGTATCTTCGATGACCCTGTCTCCAATTCAGGTCACGTCCTGAGTACCTGGAAGTTAGAATGTCGGCATATCTCACTGCTGGGTGCAATTCACCCCCCAATACCTGGTTGGGGTCCAACATGCCAGAGGGCCTCTCACTTCCTCAGCAGATTCATCTTCCTCCAGAACTGTCCATCAGAGCTGGTGGAGATGCCCCCGGCCCCAGCCGGAGATGCCAGGTGTGGAGAAGCCTGCGGGTGGGCACTGGCCCGTGAGCCTTCGGCTCAGCACTGCAGGACGTTCCGGGGCTGCGCTGCTCATAGGCGCTTTCTGTGCACGTGGGGTTGCCCCCATGACCTTTGCTCACGTGCCCCTTCTGTGTTGATATCATGTATAATCATGATCATTATTAAAATCAAAGTCATTATTTTTAAAGGCATAGATAATTGTTTAAAACTTTATTTTTAAAACCTTCCAGCTCACTAATGTGCCCTTCAACGCAGCTGTAAACATCAGCAATTTTTTTGCTCATCGTTGCTCCTTGTATCCAAGATTTGGTTTTCTTTTTGCTTTAACGATTCTTTCAGGGAGCTTGAGCGTAAACTTTTGGAACCCTTGCATGCAGGAAACAAGGCGTCTCCTGGCTGGTCCCGAATGGCCCCTTGGCTGGGCACAGGACTCCAGCTGCATGCTCTTTCCCCTCAGCATCTAAAGCTGCTGCTCAGCAGTGCTGAGGAGAAGTCTGCTGCCAGTGAGACTGCTGTCCATTTGTGGGCCATGGACTGTGATCTCTAGTGGCTCTCTTGACGGGATATGCTGTCACAGTTCACTCATTCAAAAACAGTAACTGAGCGCTTTCTACATGCTGCGGCCGCTCCAGTGGCTGGGCTTGCGGCCAGGAACAAGAGAGACAAAGCCTGGCTTGTGGAACTGCCAGGCCACGGGATACAGAGAGCAGATCCCATAATGCCAGGTGCCGACAAGGGCCAGGAAGGAGGCCGGGAAAGAGCAGCCCCGGGAGGACGCGGGGCATGCAGAGCGTCCCTCTGCGGAGGGCCTCGGGCGCGGGCAGCAGGGCCTGCAGCAGGCGAGGGCGAGGGCTGCCCCGCCCCTCCGCGCTGCTGTCCTCTGTCCCCTGCTCAGCCAGCGGCCTCTCCAGCCGGGTCGCGGCTTGGAGTTCCGGAGGACCCCGCTCCTCTGGGCCCTGCGCCCGCGCCGCCCGCCCTGCCGCGCTCCTGGAGCTGGCTGCTCTGTGATTCGTCCTTCTTGCCTTCTCACCTGTTTGTCCCCAGGGACTGGATTCCAGAAAAGCTCCTTTGTGTGCTTGCGCTGCCAGCTCCCTGGCCCCTCAGCCATGCTTTCCAACCAACCCGGCTGAACCGAAAAGAGAGCAGTCTCTGTGGGTAGTGGATTCTTCCGAACGCCACGCTGCTCTCGTTTTGCAGACAGAACTCCTCCTGCTGACACGGTGTTGAGGGCGTGGGGGCCAGGTCGGGGGCAGAGCAGCCCTAGAATGCCAGCCCTCGTGGCCGGGGCGTGCCTGCAGCCCCAAGGGTCCCCCGCTGCTGTGTTCCGGCCGCCTCTCCAAACCTGCTCCCCTTGGCCCCCTGAAGGAAGACCGCTCGTGGCAGGGGCAGGCGCACAGACACCAGCTGGCCTGGCGCTCCTCGGGCCCTTCCTGATTCAGGCTCCGCTCTCCCTCACCCCCCACACCTGGCACGGACACCCTCTGAGCTGCCCCATCATCCGCTGCGGTCGCTCGCTCACCCACCTGGGGACCCGCCCGCCTGCAGAGCCCTCTGCGCAGCTTCTGTCGCTTTCCCGGCCTTCCTCAGGGCTGGCCCTCCCAGAAAGCCGCCTCCTCTTTCCGCTACAGTCCATCCAAGGGGCCCAGGTAGACTGAGGACACAGGGCCTTTGGCCAGGAAGCCAGATGGCAGGTCAGGGTTTGGCCAAAAGGGAGGAGGGTGGAAGAGGCCTCCAGCAGCTCTGGGTGCCGTTGCAGTTGGTCTGCTGGGGGGCTAAGGGGCAAGGAAGCTTTCTCACTGCACAGAAGTTGCTTCTCCTCCTCCAGCAGGAAGCGGGCGGTGGCGGTGCCTGGGGATGGCTGTGGCCGTGACTTGGGAATGAACAGCGGGAGACCCTGGGTTCCCCCGCCTCTACCCTGTCGGGCACAGAAGTGCCCCCACAGGCTCAGGAGAGCTGCTGTCTCCCCCACAAACCCTTGCTGGGAGGGTCGACGAAGATTCCCCGGCCCTTAGACCCTCACTTCCCCATTTCAAGCTTAGATTGTTCAGTGAGATGAGAGCTGAGCCTTCCGCGTGGCGCTGAGCACCCGAGGAACCAAGGCCACCAAAGATGCTGGCCACGCAGGAGCTGGAGGCTCTGCCGGCTCCCCCGCCCTGGGGGGCGGTGGGCACCAGAGGGCGTCGGGGCTTGGGAAAGGGTCTCTTCCTCGGGTGGACAGATGGGGGACGGATGAGCCAGGGTCTGCCGGCCGCTCCCAGCAGAGCCCCCATCCAGATGAAGTCCCTGGAAAGTGCTGTCCTCTGCGTCCCCGCTCCGCCAGGAGGCCTTTCACACGGCCACTGCCGATCTCTGCTCCCGTTCTCAGCTCCTAGGTTCTGCTCAGATAAACTTCCGCTTTCCTTCCAGACGGTTATCCGGCATTTCTGGCCCATCCATGTCCTTTTTCCTGAGTCCTGTGGAAAGCTGCTGCTGTCAGGAGTGGAAGGTGGACCCCAGGGCTCAGGGCCGGCTTGGCTCTGGGGCCTCCGCTCGGGAGCAGGTGTGGCCGGGGCGCGTGGTCTCTGAGCCTGCTTCTCCGCTCGTGGCAGTGGAGGCTGCAGGGGCGCCTTCCTTGTGGGCAGCTGGGAGCTCACGGATCCTAGCTCCCTGACCAGAGATCAGACCCAGGCCCTGCAGTGGGAGCACGGAGTCCTAACCCCTGGACTGCCCGGGACATCCCCTCGGTGAGGGCTGTTGGGAGGATGAGAGGGCTGAAAGATGGGTGTTTGACAAGACTTTCTTTCGGTCAGCTGGAAGGTTAGCGGAGGTTGATGGGAAATTCGTCCCCACAGGTGGGGCCTTGCTGTTGTGCAGTCGCTCAGTCGTGTCCAACTCTGCGACCCCACGGACTGCAGCACGCCAGGCCTCCCTGTCCATCACCAACTCGCAGAGCTTGTTCAAACTCATGTCCATTGAATCAGTGATGCCATCCAGCCATCTCATCCTCTGTTGTCCCCTTCTCCTCCGGCCTTCAATCCTTCCCATCATCGGGGTCTTTTCCAGTGGGCTGGCTCTTCTGGCCAAAGTACTGGAGCTTCAGCATCGATCCTTCCAATGAATATTCAGGACTGATCTCCTTTAGGATTGACTGCCTTGATCTGCTTGCAGTCCAAGGGACTCTCAACAGTCTTCTTCAACATCACAGTTCAAAAGGATCAGTTCTTCGGCACTCAGCCTTCTTTATGGTCCAACTCTCACATTCGTACATGACTACTGGAAAAACCGTAGTTTTGACTATATGGACTTTTGTCAGCAAAGTGATGTCTCTGTTTTTTAATACGCTGTCTAGGTTTGTCATAGCTTTCCTTCCAAGGTATGAGCATCTTTTAACTTCATGGCTGCATTCACTGTCCATAGTGGTTTTGGAGCCCAAGAAAATAAAATCTGCCACCGTTTCCATTGTTTCCCATCTATTTGCCACGAAGTGATGGGGCTGGATGCCATGGTCTTCGTTTTCTGAATGGAGCCAAGGGGAGGGGAACAGGAGGGGGTGAAATGGCGACGGACAATGGAGCCCGTGAACCCTTGCCTCTTCCTAGGCAGGGATCGGCAGTGGTGGGCAGTGGTGGTCATTTGACACCCGCTAGACCCTATGTGGGGTCTGCAGAGGACCAGGCTGATATGCCTGGAGGGCACAGTGTTGGCAGGGAAGGGAGGAGCGCTGCCTGAGTTGGTTTGAAATACCAGCAGGAGCGTTTACAGGGCAGACACAGTTCAGTTAGTTAGTTCAGTCGCTCAGTCGTGTCCGACTCTTTGCGACCCCATGAATTGCAGCACACCAGGCCTCCCTGTCCATCACCAACTCCCGGAGTCCACTCAGACTCACGTCCATCAAGTCCGTGATGCCATCCTGCCATCTCACCCTCGGTCGTCCCCTTCTCCTCCTGCCCCCAATCCCTCCCAGCATCAGAGTCTTTTCCAATGAGTCAACTCTTCACATGAGGTGGCCAAAGTACTGGAGTTTCAGCTTCAGCATCATTCCTTCCAAAGAAATCCCAGGGCTGATCTCCTTCAGAATGGACTGGTTGGATCTCCTTGCAGTCCAAGGGACTCTCAAGAGTCTTCTCCAACACCACAGTTCAAAAGCATCAATTTTTCAGCACTCAGTTTTCTTCACAGTCCAACTCTCACATCCATACATGACTACTGGAAAAACCATAGCCTTGATTAGATGGACCTTAGTCGGCAAAGTAATGTCTCTGCTTTTCAATATGCTATCTGGGTTGGTCATAACTTTTCTTCCAAGGAGTAAGCATCTTCTAATTTCATGGCTGCAGTCACCATCTGCAGTGATTTTGGAGCCCCAAAAAATAAAGTCTGGCACTGTTTCCACTGTTTCCCCATCTATTTCCCATGAAGTGATGGGACCGGATGCCATGATCTTCGTTTTCTGAATGTTAAGCTTTAAGCCAACTTTTTCACTCTCCTCTTTCACTTTCATCAAGAGGCTTTTTAGTTTCTCTTCACTTTCTGCCATAAGGGTGGTGTCATCTGCATATCTGAGGGCATTGATATTTCTCCCAGCAATCTTGATTCCAGTTTGTGCTTCTTCCAGCCCAGCGTTTCTCATGATGTACTCTGCATAGAAGTTAAATAAGCAGGGTGACAGTTTACAGCCTTGATGTACTCCTTTTCCTATTTGGAACCAGTCTGTTGTTCCAGGTCCAGTTTTAACTGTTGCTTCCTGACCTGCATGTAGGTTTCTCAAGAGGCAGGTCAGGTGGTCTGGTACCCCCATCTCTTTCAGAATTTTCCACAGTTTATTGTGATCCACACAGTCAAAGGCTAGAGGCTTTTTAGCTCCTCTTCACTTTCTGCCATAAGGGTGGTGTCATCTGCATATCTGAGTTACTGATATTTCTCTCGGCAACCTTGATTCCAGCTTGTGTTTCTTCCAGTCCTGCGTTTCTCATGATGCACTCTGCATAGAAGTTAAATAAGCAGGGTGACAATATACAGCCTTGACATACTCCTTTTCCTATTTGGAACCAGTCTGTTGTTCCATGTCCAGTTCTAACTGTTGCTTCCTGACCAGCATATAGATTTCTCGAGAGGCAGGTTAGGTGGTCTGGTATTCCCATCTCTTTCAGAATTTTCCACAGTTTATTGTGATCCACACAGTGAAAGGCTTTGGCATAGTCAATAAAGCAGAAATACATGTTTTTCTGGAACTCTCTTGCTTTTTCCATGATCCAGTGGATGTTGGCAATTTGATCTCTGGCTCCTCTGCCTTTTCTAAAACCAGCTTCAACATCAGGGAGTTCATGGTTCACGTGTTGCTGAAGCCTGGCTTGGAGAATTTTGAGCATTACTTTACTAGCTTGTGAGATGAGTGCAATTGTGCAGTAGTTTGAGCATTCTTTGGCATTGCCAGGGTAAATAAAATTAAATCCACACTACATGACCTTAGTGAAATTGCAGGACATCAGAAACTAAGAGAAAATTTAGGTGGTGCTAGTGGTAAAGAAACTGCCTGCCCATGCAGGAGACATAAGAAATGTGGATTTGATCCCTGGGTCGGGAATATCCGCTGGAGGAGGACATGGAAACCCACTCCAGTATTCTTGCCTGGAGAATTCCATGGACAGAGGAACCTGGCAAGCTACAGTCTACAGGGTTGCACAGAATTGGACACCACTGAAATGACTTAGTACGCATGCATGCATGCACGCAAACTACACAAAATGGACAGATTTGGTACAAAGATTGAAAATTCAAATGACAGCAGACTTATTGAAAACAACAACATAAGTCAGAACGTAATGTAATAATATCTCAAGCTGAGAAAATTACTGTCAGTGTAAAACTGTATATCCAGCTAAACAATCATTCAAGAGTGAAGTTATATAAAGATTTTAAGACGAGAAGATATTGAGAGATTTTATCATTTATCAATTCTTAAAAAAAAACTTTTTTTTAGAAGTTTATGTGTTAGGAAGAATTCTAAGATGGCCTCTTGATAGTCACCCCTGTGGTAAACACACCTTCTACTAGGTATACCACTAATCTAGTTACTGCTATGAAGAGATTTTACTGATGTATTGACATTCCCAAAAAGTTGTTCTTAAGACAGCAAAACTATGAGACCTTTAAATTTGGCGATAGGGGTCAGAAACAGAGGAAATCAGAGAGATTCAAAGTATGTAAAGGAATAGAGAAATGACCACATAACAAGGGGCTGTGGGAGGCCTCTAAGAGCTGAGAAAGATCACTGGGCAACATCTACAGTAGACTGGGAATCTATGTCCTATAACCACAAAAAACAGAACTCTGTCAACATACTGAATAATCTTGGAAGTAAATCATTTCCTAGAGCCTGCAGAAAGCAATGCAGCCCAGGTGACAATCTGATTTCAACCTTTTGAAAGCAGAGGTCCAAGGTTTGTATCTGGATTCCTCATCCACAGACATAGAGATAAATGTTGTTTTAAACCACTAACTTTGTGGTGATTTGGTATACTTCCATGGAATATTAATAGAGTGTAATTTAAGGAGATGGAAACTGGAGATATAAAAAGAGTCAATGATGAACTCTAAACAAGCACTGATATATAAGAAATGTAAATAATAGTAATAATGGATCCATATGAACCAACTGGAAATGCAACACTAGCAAAAATTATATGTGAAACAAAAAGATGATCAACATTAAAAGTTGGAACCTATTTTGCTTGGTAAGATTCTAAAGATATTGATTAAATTATGTAAAATCAGATATACCTATTAAAAATACAAAGGCAACCACTAAAAATTATAGATAGAATGTATAACTTCTTTTTTGTTGCATTATAGGTAACTTCTTTAGATCTGCTTGTTTCATACCATATGTTCCCTCTTCAGCTGAGTCTAATCTGCTTCTCATCTTTATCACTGAGATTTTTTGTTTGTTTATATTTTTCTTTGCTTCATCTAAAGTAATTACCAAAGGAAGTCTTAAAGGTATACTTATTTTTCTATCATAATGTTGAATGTAGAAAATTCTGGATAGAGAAGAAATCAGAAATAAGTCAACCTTCATAATTCACCACTATTATTTTTACTATATCCCTTTGTATCAGTTCAGTTCAGTTCAGTTCAGTCTCTCAGTCGTGTCCGACTCTTTGCAACCCCATGAATCACAGCACGCCAGGCCTCCCTGTCCATCACCAACTCCTGAAGTTCACTCAAACTACATATGCTTTATGTAGATAAACATACTCACATACAAACATATATATATGTACATAAATATACACATCCTTATTGTAGGTTTAGGATTCATACTTAGGCCGTTTAGGGTAATTGTTAAAAAGCTAAACTTTGGAATCAGAGATACCTGGGTTCAAGTCCAACTCCATCATTTGTAAAGCTGCATGAACTTGAATGAATTATTTAACTTGCATTTCAGTTTCTTTATCTGTTAAATGGAGAAGATGATGATAGTACTTTCCTTATAGCATGGTCATTAGATTTTAAATTTCAGTGACTATCTTTAATTTCTAAAGTGTCCTTTTCATACAGTCTTGTTCTTTTCTTATAATTCATTATAATTTCATTAAATTTCTATTTCTTTATATTATCTCTTTAAACAATTTTAAATATATTTTTTATAAGGTCTTTTGGGTAGTTGTACCATTTCTAGTTATTTGGTGAACATGATTCTTTTTTTGTTGTATTTCTCTACCTTTTGATGAACTGTTTCTTTTGGGCAGTCTACCTTTTTTTTTTTTTTTTTTTTTTATTGAGTGCAGCACTTTCACAGCATCATCTTTCAGGATTTGAAACAGCTCAACTGGAATTCCATCACCTCCACTAGCTTTGTTCGTAGTGATGCTTTCTAAGGCCCACTTGACTTCACATTCCAAGATGTCTGGCTCTAGATTAGTGATCACATCATCATGATTATCTGGGTCGTGAAGATCTTTTTTGTACAGTTCTTCCGTGTATTCTTGCCACCTCTTCTTAATATCTTCTGCTTCTGTAAGGTCCATACCATTTCTGTCCTTTATGGAGCCCATCTTTACATGAAATGTTCCCTTGGTATCTCTAATTTTCTGGAAGAGATCTCTAGTCTTTCCTATTCTGTTGTTTTCCTCTATTTCTTTGCATTGATCGCTGAGGAAGGCTTTCTTATCTCTTCTTGCTATTCTTTGGAACTCTGCATTCAGATGCTTATATCTTTCCTTTTCTCCTTTGCTTTTCGCTTCTCTTCTTTTCACAGCTATTTGTAAGGCCTCCTCAGATAGCCATTTTGCTTGTATGCATTTCTTTCCCATAGGGCGGACTTGGAAAGGGCTTATTACCAAGGAGATCCTCACCCGCGCCCTGAAGGGTCGGCCCTGAGGCTGCCCCTCTTCTGCCTTTGGGCCGGTCTCCAGGGCCACCTGGTGACCCTCCCCAGTCTCTCTCCCAGGGTGCACCACCGCAGCACCACCTCCAGGCCGCCTAGCAATCCCCAATGTCTTTCCCACCCGCTAGCAAGCTGTGGGCGAGCCCGCCGGGGTGGACTGCAGGGCCGCTGCGGCGCCCCGGGTCTGCCTGTCCTCAGGCTCTGTCCACAGTCTGTCCACTCCGGGACCTCTTCCTGGCGCCTCCATCCTCTCCACTGGCCCGCATCGTCTCTGTGCACGTCAGATTTGGCTGGTTAGAAAGTGGAATCAGCACAAGAAATATTTAATAAGATACTTAATTATTCTGAATTAATGAGTGAAATGGATCCCATAACAGAACTTCTGGCCCAGCATGGCTTCAGTGCAGGCGGTGATGATCTTGCCAACAAGAGTCCAGAGTCCGGAGGCTGTGGGGCTGATTAGTTTATTTGGTCAGCAAGGACAGCTTCGAACCAGCTCCTCTGGGAGTCTCCTTAGCGCTTTCGTCACGGCCTTGCTTTGACTGCTACATCTCCTCCCGTCACATTCCCCCTACCAGGTCGAAGGAAGACAGTGATGATTGATTTCCACCCCCCGCCTTCTTAAAGGAAATGTGAAACTTTCCCAAACGCCACCTGCCTCCCAAACAGGGCTCCTCCCAGCTCCACTGGGCAGAGCTGGGTCCTGTGTTCTCCCCATGCCCACCATTCCAGCAGAGGAAAGAGAGGGCCATGCCTGCTTCCCTCCACTCAAGATCCATCCCCTGGGCGTGGGCCTACTTTCCGGGAGCCCACTTCATCAGGAGACCAGGACAGCTGACATTTTAGGTATCAGTATTTATTGTATTCGGCATAGAAGAAACAGCTGCTGGGGAAAAGAGCAGCAGTGTTTGCAACGGGAGGCGAGAAGTTCAAGCCCCAGAAGCTGAAGTAGAAAAGAGACTGTCGGGTGGAAAATACGGACAGGAGGGTTGCGGTGCCAGCGAGTGGGGCTGACATTTCCAAGGATGAGTGCGTGACAGAGAAAGGACAAGCGTGTGGTGGGGTCAGGCGCGGGCGCAGCGGCCAGTCCAGCTGCCGCGGTGACCAGGAGGCGGTCGCCAGGCAGCCGCTACTGAGAAACTGCCAGGGTGGCGGTTACAGGCTGGTTGGGCCAACCGTCAGGGGCGTGGAGGCAGTCAGGCAGAGAGGGAGGAAAGAGGCGGACGCCAGCCTTCACCCCGGAGCCCTGCTGCTCACCGGCCTCAGGCCAGTGGATGGGGGTGTGGGACAAGGCAGGGGCCCATCCACAGCCCTCGCCGGTGCTGCCCGCTGGCCGGGCCCAGGCCGAGAGGCCGCAGTGAAGATCTCCCCAGTCCCCACGCTGGGACCTAAGGGGAGCGGCAGTTCGCCTGGCTGCCGTGCCAGGGGCCTGGCCCGCTGCTGCTTGGAGGCCCTGAGGAGACTGGGGACCAGCTGGGTCCTGGGCGCCTGGCTGCCTCAGAGAGGACAGCTGGACAGGGTCCAGGGGCCTGGCTCCACGGGCACCACCAGCCGAGACCTGCCTCCTCAGCCCGGCCTGGGTGCTGGTGGGAGGAGCCAGACTGGGTGCTGGATGAAGACTCCTGGGCAGGGAGACTGGCCCTGGCAGGGAGCGCCCCCCTCCCCACCTTAGCCAGGACCTGGACCATGGAGGGGGAAAGCTGAGCCTTGTCTTTTCTTGTAGGAACAGAGGATGGCATTCATTTAGGAGACATTTACAGGAACTCTGTTACCTGACCTTGACCTGACCTCAAGAACAAAGAATCTGACACCTGGGGTTTGCAACGACTCACCACGCCCTCCCTCCCTTTTCCCAGGAGAGGGCTTTGCTGAAGCCTGTGGGGAGTTTGGGGGTTTTTAAGGTGGGAGCCACGCGTCTCCTCGCATCGTGCAGCAAGAAACCTTTCTCTGCCCCAGATTCCGAGGATGCAGGACGCTTGGCCTCGCTGTGCCAGTGGCACACAGCCTCGCCTGCACAGGAGTGCTGGGGTCCGTCTAGGGAGCACACACTCGCCTGATCAGATGGGCCGCCCGATTCCTCTGCTGCCCGGACCCTCTGGTGGCAGCCCCCGCCCGCTTCCCAGCATCTCACCTCCTCTATCCTTCCTCACGCCTCCTGCAGCCCATCCCCCTGCACACCACCTCTGTTTCGCGGACCACCTGTCCTCCATCCGCTATCAGACGCTATCTGAAGCTGAGACACCAACTGGAGCATCAGGATCCAGGCAGGTTTAAGGTCACCATGGCAACACCTGAAGCGCCCTCCCCCGACCGCCTCTCAGATGCACGCCCCGCCCCCAGGGCCTCAGGGACCACACGGGGAGCGGGGCGGGGCCAGATTGGAGGGAGAAGGCCAGACCCGTGCCACAACTGGCCGCTGCGCGCAGCGGTGAAACCCGCCTGGCGATTGGCCGGAGTTGCCCGTGACGTCACAGAGACGCGGGTGACGCACGGGCGGGTATAAAGGCTGGGCTTCGCCGCGGTCTCCAAGGGAGAAGAGAAGACGCCAGCGAGATGGCTGATTTGCCGCGATTGCTGCCGCTGCTTCTCCTCCTGCTCGCAGCCTCTTCGGCCGCCCTTCTGGCGACCAGCGCCCATTCTTCCTGCCCCGGGCCTCTGGTCTATACCCTACAGTCAAGCTTCATGCTGGGGTCCACTTTCAGCCCACTTTGTGGGCTCTCCAGTCCACGGACCCGCACGCGGCGACGGGCGCACCCGGTCCGGTGGAGGGAGCTGGCCCGACTGCTGGCATTGGTGTTCCCCTCCTGCAACGCGGGATCGGGCGCCGAGAACCGGAGCACAGGGGACCCTCGGGCCTCCGGGGTCGCACACCGGCTCCACACACGGCCGCGGAGCGCCCCCAAAACACTCCTGGCCTCCAGCTCGCCGCAGAGCAGGGAGCGACCTCAAAGCCCGACTCGGACGCTCGTCGACCTTGGAGCAGCGCCATACAACAGGTCCAGGTGTTGTAACCACGCGTTGCGGGAAACAACTCCCTCAGAAGGACAGTGCCGATGGTGAGTGCAGATTATTACACCGGCAGACCCCAGGCAGAGTCTCCTCTTAGCCAAGGAGCCCGACCAGTTTTTGTGAAATCCTTACATACCCTAAGTGTACGAGCCCAAAGCCGCCTCCCCAAATTCCTTGAAAGTAATCTGGACAAGGTAAAAGGGAGACACCGTCGGAGTTAAGCCAGGATTCACGCATCATAAGCCTACATAGTTAAACAGTGGACGTTTAGCAATGGACCAGTGGTCATGCCCCGCTAAGCCTAATGGGGTTTTCGACTTGGTTCTCTTAGAGATACTTGGCATATTCTTTTAGGCGACCGAGAGTCTAGGTACAAGTCCCGAGGCTCCTTCATCCGGGGCTCTGGTTTTCCATTGGTCTGCCGTTCCCATAGATACTGGGCATAAAGCTCAAAGTCCACAGTCGGACCCAAGATGGATCCTGCTCTCAAGATAGAGCCCGTGACGTTTCCTCCTTTCCAGGGACCCCACCTGGGACGTCCTGCTCCGCCGAGGACCGCCACTGACTCATCGGGAGAGTTCCCGGGACTCCTGCCCACGGCCAGCAAACCTCTCCGTGGGCTCGCTACAGAGCCGAGGGCAGCCAGAGACCAGGCTCTTGTGTGGTGACCCGCCTGGCAACCTTAAAACCAAGGTCCCCTTGGACTGCAGCCCCGTGGAGCTGGCCCGATCCCTCGGCTTGCTGTTCCCCTCCTGCAGCCCGAGATCGGGCGCCGAGAACCCCAGCACAGGGGACCCTCGGGCCTCCGAGGTCGCACACCGGCTCCGCACACGGCCGCGGAGCGCCCCCAAAACACTCCTGGCCTCCAGCTGGCCGCGGAGCAGAGGGCTACCTCAAAGCTCGACTCAGATGCCTGTGAGGCTGGTGGGAGGCCAGGATATGGGGACGGGTGGGCCACCTGCATCGAGAGAAGCAAGGCATCCTCACCCGGGCGGGACCAGCTCGCGACCCCAGGCTCCAGTGTTCCTCAGCCTTCTACCGCGGGGTCTGGCCTGGAGGCTGTCTCTGCAGGCTTGGGTGGCGGCTGCATGCCTGGGAGACAGAGTGGGAAACACCAGTGTCTCATGGCCGGCGTTCGGACCCTTGCAGTGTGTGGTCCCCCTGGTGGGTCTCAGTGTCAAGGCGCTGATGGGCTGCGGGCCTGGAGACCTCTGGCCTGGGACCAGTTTAGGCTGGCTCTTCATTTTTTTCGTGTTTTGCAGACTTGTCTCCAGAGGGCGAGAGGGATGCCCTGCGCTCCAACAGGAGAGGGTGGAAAACCTCTTTAGAGAAGTATCTGTTGGTGGGCAGGGCACCCTAGGCCATGTTCCAGTAGAGCCCCCATCCACACACACACTGGACTTGTTGATTGAGCTGGGGCTGCTCAGGCACAGGTTCTTTCAGCTGGAGGAGGAGGTGGAGGCACTGAAAGAGCACGCTGAACAGCTGGCGCGCCAGGAGGCACAGGTTCAAGAGCTGAAGGCCTTCTTCCTCAGCTTCCAGGGCTTCCTGGAAACCTGTGCCCCGGTAGAGGTTCACACTGTGAAGGCGGGTCATCTGTGCGCCCCCCAACCCCCGGAAGGAGCTGGCCTGTCCACCATGTGTATGAGTTTCGAATAAATAGTTGTGTTGGAAGACATTGTCCCGTGACGGTTGCGCCGGGATCGAGGGCTGCTCCAGCCCACACGTGTCCTCACCCTCCAGCCAGCCGGGTCTGAACTGCAGATCCCCTAGGCTCACGGCCAGCGCCGGGTGCCTCTCTGATGGGAGGAAAACCAGCAGAGGGGGGCCGCACCCGGGGATTCCAACGGAGACCCTTTCTGGCACAGGCATCCCAGCCAGTTGGTGGCAGAACTTGGGTTTGGACCTCGACGCTGTGGCAGCAGGTGCCAGGCTCACGCAGACCTCCGGGGTGCAAATGTGGAGGGGGGCGGCGCGAGGCCAGGCTGGAGACGGGTCGAGGCGCTGGCTGCCCTGGGTTCGGGGGGACAGAACACGGGGGTGCCGCGGCTGGGATGGCCCGCGCTCAGCGCACCCTGGGCGGGGCCCAGGCAGTCCCAGGACGAAGGATGTGGAGGTGCAGGGTGGGGGCCGCCACCCGGCTGTCCACTCAGCCCAGACTCCAGGCCTGGGACTGGAGGTGCTTGGAGCCCAGGGAAGCCGCAGCCCGGCCAGGCATCTGCGTGGGGGCTGAGCGTGGTGGGCCCGCGGCTTGAGGCCTCTCCCCCGGCCAGGGTTCTCTGTCATGGGCACGGAGCCTGTGGGCACATGGCTTCCATCCATTCTCCGGAACTGATGAGGTATGGCTGTGGACGATCTCGGCAGCAACAGCCAAACGTCCTGACACGCTGACTGTGGTCCCGCCAGCTGTGCACCAGGACCCGTCTGCGAGAGGGACTGGGCGGCCTGGTAGCCCCCAGGCCCGGCCCCCGGCCACCCTCCAGGACTCACCTCCCACGGCAGAGCAGGAGGGACCACACTGAGTCGGGTTCTCTGGGAGGCTCTTGGGGGTTTCCCCCGGGAGCGATTGCTGGTTCCGGTGTGACGTGCTGAGCAGCGGCCCGTCCCGCTGGCAAGTGAGCAGGCTCCCTCTTGTCCACACCTTCCCTGACACTTGTTACTTTGTTTCTGGATGATTTTGTTTTTTCCTGGCTTTGGATTTTGTTCTTGGGAAAACACTGGGGAGCAGGGGCCGCACACAACACACACACACACGCACACACACACACATGTGCACGCACATGCCTGTGCATGCACACACAGGCATGCGTGCACAAACACACACACACACGCATGCACACAGCTGCCTGATTTCTTTAGCTGGAGCTGCTCGGACACCTGGACAGCAGTGCCCATCTCCTCACAGCTGCGAGCAACATTGGCCACACTAGCGAGGTCTCAACTCTGCCCTGAGTCCGGGCTTCTTACTTTCAGGCTCATAGCCTCTTTCAGATGGAAGGCTCTCGAGCACCCACCTCAGGACCTGGGGGCCCCCTCTGCCTGGCAGTGCCCTGGCCTCCAGCCTCACGACCCTGGAAGCTGCTCCCCTGGAGAGTTTATCAAAATAACAGTACGTGCTTTGGGAGGATTCAGTCTCTACGGTTGTCATAGAAACTAACTATAGGTTGTATTACTAAATCTCCAGGGGAAACCAAGTGATGTGATTTCTTAGCAGTAAGCAGCCAACTATGTATAAAGTCCATCATTCTGGGTGGGGCACATGTTTAACTGAAGAATCAGTTTTTTAAACAGAATTAACAGGTGTTGGCTGCCCCCGATGAGATCAAAATGCAGCTGAAAATCATCAGAGGTCAGTTCCAGTTGGACTGGGCCATGTTCCTGAGCCCTGGTGGGTGGTTGACGCTCCGCTGTTCTCTGGGCTGCTGAGATGAAAGAAGGCCCTTGGGTCCAGACAGGGTGGCCCTCGCCCTGTGACAGACAGTCCACACCCTCATCTGCAAAGCCTGTGGCCCGGGGTCGAGTTCCCAGGGACCCTGAGCCACCAGCTTTTCTTCTCGGGGTCCCCTGAGCTGCCAAGAAGGGGGTCTCGGGACCCTCACATGACCCACCCCTGCCCCGGCACAGCTCTCGAGTGTGGACTTCGGCTACGAAGATTCTGGAAACTTGCTGGAGAGGACCCAGCAGCTGCTGGGCACCGAGGAATAACAAAATCAGCTTTGGCCTTTGCTCCCTGAATCCCTGACAGTTCTTGGGTGACAAGAGGGTCTTTTGTTATTCACAAGCAGCCCCTCCCAGCACAGCTGAGTCTGTGCCAGTGAGGTGACCCTGCTGGGGCCCCAAGTAGCATCGGGAGAGTCGCCAGAAGGGCAAAGTGACCAGGGGTGAGAGCCCTCGGCCCCCACCCTTGGACCCGGGGAAGAGGACGGGACCGGAGACGGGGTCAGAGCTCTCCAATGGTGGGGTGCTGAACAGGAGGCGAGGCTGGGAGGCTCACGGCCCAGCCCCACCCCCAGCCCCGCTGGCATCAGCGTCTCTGTTCCGTGGGCACCTCACAGTCCACTGAAGCAGAAGGGGTAAGAGCACCCCTCGTGTCCGGCAGGCCACAGAACAGAGGGCAAACTGTACGTTTACCCTTTATTTCTTCCAGATCTTTGCGGATCGTTCTTGTGTTTTCCTCATTCTGCTTGCAAGGCTTCTGTCCATCTTTGCTCTCATGCTTGTGAGTTCTTTTTCAGCTGCTTTGCCTGTTTCCCCTTCATTTATGTGGACTTCTGTGTTTCTAGTTTTTTCCTTCATTTGCTCAGTATTTCTCTGCCTTTTCATTATTATTATTTTGAAAACTTCTGGTGTTTGAAGTCTCCTTTTCCCAGGCTGTAAGGGTGAAGTCTTTCTCCCGTTTGGCTTCTGCCCTCAGAAGGCTGGTCCGGTGGTTTGTGTGAGCCTCGCACAGGGTGAGGCTTGTGCTGGGCTTCTTGCTTCTCCTCTGACGGGCAGGGCTGAGTGAGCTGGTGGTCCCATCTGCTGGCGGCTGGGTGGGTGCTTCTCTCTTCTCTGCTGTTTGGATGAGCGTCCTGCACAGGGCACTGCCCGCAGCTGCGTGATGCAGGTCAGGTCTCGTATTGGCGTGGTTTCCCTGGCGGGAGTGCTCCCTGTCTAGTGCTCCCGAGGGCGAGGAGCTCTCTGGCGGTCTCGGGCCCTGGAGGCAGCACTCCCGGTCCACAGGCTCGGGGTTGGTCTCTGGTCTCCTGTTGCCAGCAGCTCCACGTCTCATCCAGAAAGAAGATGAATCTGGCAACCTCACTGCAGGCCTAGCCCATCCACCCAGTGTCCAGCATTCCGACGTGCTTCTCTGTAAGAGCAGTGGAATCAGTCTTCTCCTGGGGTCCTTTTGAAGAGCCATGCTTCCGGCCAAGATTAACGCCGTAATCCTGGAAGACCATCCTGGTGCTGGAGTAGGGAACCCGCAGCCACGGGGCTTGTGGACAGACAGAGCCAGGGGGTGAGCACAGGGTGAGGGTGGAGAGCCAGCAGGTGGAGGAAGGGGCCGCACACCTGTCGTGCTTCCCCTGGCGTCAGACACCTCTGTCTGAGAAGCTGATGCTTTTGAACTGTGGTGCCGGAGAAGACTCTGGAGAGTCCCCTGGACTGCAAGGAGATCCAACCAGTCCATCCTAAAGGAAATCAGTCCTGAATATTCATTGGAAGCACTGGTGCTGAAGCTGAAGCTCCAAAGCTTTGGCCGCCTGATGTGAAGAACTGACCCATTAGAAAAGAGCCTGAAGCTGGGAAAGACTGGAGGCAGGCGGAGGTGGTTGGCTGGCGTCTGCGACTCAGTGGACGTGGCTTTGCGCGAGCTCCGGAAGCTGGTGAGAGACAGGGAAGCATGGCGTGCTGCGCTCCGTGGGGTCGCCAGGAGTCGGACGCAACTGAACAACCGAGCTGAGCTGATGAGGAACCCTGTGTCTGTTTAGCAGGCTCTCCACATTTCCCCCAGCTCGCAGACCCTGACGACTTCAGATTACTCTGCAGGTAAATATCTCCGTGAATTTGCCGTAGTAACGATGATGTTGTTCACTCAATTGTGTCTGACCCCATGGGCTCCACGGACTTTGGGACCCCATGGACTGCAGCACGCCAGGCTTCCCTGTCCTTCACCATCTCCCAGAACTTGGTTAAACTCATGTCCGTCGAGTTGCTGATGCCATCCAACCATCTCATCCTCTGTCGTCCCCTTCTCCTCCTGCCCTCAATCTTTCCCAGCATCAAGGTCTTTTCTAGTGAGCTGGCTCTTCGCATAAGGTGGGCAAAGAATTGGAGCTTCAGCTTCAGCATCAGTCCTTCCAGTGGATATTCAGGACTGATCTCCTTTAGGAAGGACTGGTTGGATCTCCTTGCAGTCCAAGGGACTCTCAAGAGTCTTCTCCAGCACCACAGTTCAAAAGCATCCGCTCTTCGGTGCTCAGCCTTCTTTATGGCCCAACACCGAGTCCAGGCTCCGTGGTCTCCGTGGCTGTGTGATACCTGTCTGAATGGAGTCACGCAGCGCCTAGCTCTTTGCGTCTGCTTCTTCACACTTAGCAGGACGTGCTCACGGCGCATCCGTGTTGTAGCCTACGTCGGCGCATCGCTCCTGGTTTTGGCCGGATAAAATTCCATTGTATAGACGCACATTTTGTTATCTTCCTCAGTTGACAGACATTTGAGTGGTTTCCACTTTGGGGGCTTATGTTATTAGAGAATTCAGCACACTTGTATTTAGTGTAATTACTGATAAACAAGGACTTCCTTCCGCCCACTTTGCTACTTGCTTTGTTTGTCTTATGTAGTTTCAGCCTGAGGAGGAGGGAATATACACATACGTTTTTTTATTATCTTCTTGGTTGTTCCATGTATCACAAGTAACATCTTAATTCATAATAATCTAGTCTGAGTTAAGATGCACAGTCTCAATAGCTTACAAAACTGCTCCTGCTTAGTCCCGTCCCCACCCCCAGAGGTTCTTTTTGTCACAGATCACAAGTGAGTGGACCATGGGGTCCTCCCAGGGCCAGGGTCAGGGTGCGAAGGGGAG
Organism: Cephalophus harveyi; assembly: GCA_006410635.1. Lineage (NCBI taxonomy): Eukaryota > Metazoa > Chordata > Mammalia > Artiodactyla > Bovidae > Cephalophus > Cephalophus harveyi. The sequence goes on along the minus strand of SJYT01039392.1, from coordinate 196,687 downwards.
GAGGGGCCTGTCTGATGCACTTCCTCCATCACCTGACATCAAATCTCCACCCACACAGGGTCACACACGTCCATGGCAAAGAGCCCAGTGCCAAAAGGAAGGCAGGACGGAGCCAGAGCTGTCAGCCCCCAGGACCGAAAGCCCTAACAGTTGCTCGTTTCTTCCCTCTGGTACCCAAGAAAGAAGACCTGGTTGTAGAAAGGAGGCATTTATTCAGGGTTTGTTTGGGGTTTGCAGCCAGGTCCAAGCACTGGAGCTGTGAGCTGCAGCCTACAAGATGCGGGCTTCGAGAGGCAGCACAGGGCTTGCCGACAGGAAATGCTTCCCAAGGATCCCGGGCGGAGCTGGAAGAAGCTAAGTGAGTGTGGGTGGGGGGCTGTGAAGCTCAGGGTGCAGATGGCCGCCGCTCACAGGTGGTGTTTTGAAAAGGGCTGGTGGGGTCTTGAGTCTGATGCAGTTCAGAGGACTGCAAGCGCTCAGCGGTGCAGGAAGTGTCTGAAGCACCCCCGCGGGACTCCCGGCCGCGCTGTGGGCGCCTGGACCCTGGGCCTGGCTGTGCTCAGACGCCTCCGCCGTGTCTGACCCTTTGTGACCCAGTGGGCTGCAACCCGCCAGGCTCCGCTGTCCATGGGATTCTCCAGGCAAGGACACTGCGGCGGGTTGCCAATTCCTCCTCCAACCTGGACCATAGCTACTCCGTTTTTCTGCCACCCTCCTCCCGCTCTGCCTCGATGGTCCTGCCTGCAGGGCGGAGGAGCAAGCACCGTCCCACAGCAACAGCTGTGCCTCCTCTGGCAGGGCGCATCCACGGGGAAGGAAAGACTGCGCTCCCTGGTGAGGTGGTGGTCGCCGAGAGCTGGGCGGTGGCAGCCAAGCGGGGCCTGCCCAGAGCCCAGAAGCCAGGGCCTCGGCTCAGGGAGCAGAGCTCCTCTCCCAGGCAGGAACCTCCAGACCCACCGGGCTGGGAAGCCGGTTCTCCCCCGGGCCGAGGGCGGCCTGCAGGCCTGGATCCGCTCAGGATCTCCGGGCCCAGGAGTCATTGGGAGCAGACTGCGGCGCACACCCTCAGGCACCGAACCGAAGGCAGAGAGCGGCCACGTGGCGGGGGCGGCACAGGCGCAGGCAACTTCGAAAGAGCGCGGAGCGCAGGCGGGGGCGGGGGCGCGCTCCAGGCCGCGCGGGGGGCCCTGGCTCACCCCACAAGCGCGCTCTGAGCGGGACCCGGAGCCCCGGTGCGCGCGGCCCTGCGGCCTGCCCGGAGGCATGTTCCACCCGGCGCCCTCTGGCGGGTGCGGCCTGCTGCGGAAGCGGGGGTCTCTGCAGATGGCAAGCTGAAGCGAGGTCCTTAGGTGGGCTCGAGCCAACCTGGCGGACGGCCTTATGAGCAGAAGTACAGAGCCCAGAAGCCAGGGCCTCGGCTCAGCGAGCAGGCCCCTCTCCCAGCACAGGTGCCCGCAGACCCACCGGGGCCGGGAAGCCGGTTCTCCCCCGGGCCGAGGGCGGCCTGCAGGCCTGGATCCGCTCAGGATCTCCGGGCCCAGGAGTCATCGGGAGCAGACTGCGGCGCACACCCTCAGGCACCGAACCGAAGGCAGAGAGCGGCCACGTGGCGGGGGCGGCACAGGCGCAGGCAACTTCGAAAGAGCGCGGAGCGCAGGCGGGGGCGGGGGCGCGCTCCAGGCCGCGCGGGGGGCCCTGGCTCACCCCACAAGCGCGCTCTGAGCGGGACCCGGAGCCCCGGTGCGCGCGGCCCTGCGGCCTGCCCGGAGGCATGTTCCACCCGGCGCCCTCTGGCGGGTGCGGCCTGCTGCGGAAGCGGGGGTCTCTGCAGATGGCAAGCTGAAGCGAGGTCCTTAGGTGGGCTCGAGCCAACCTGGCGGACGGCCTTATGAGCAGAAGGGAACGTGGACGCAGACGCAGAGCAGCCACCTGGAGAGGGAGGCGGAGAGAGCAAGGCCGCGGCCGCAAGCCCAGGACTGGCCCGGGCGCCCGGCACCTGGCAGCCAGAGGGCAGAAGGGGCTGCCCCGGAGCCACGGGGGGCCTTGACCTCCGTTCAAAAGCACCGATTCCTCGGCGCTCAGCTTTCTTCACAGTCCAACTCTCACATCCATACGTGACCACAGGGAAAACCATGGCCTTGACGAGACGGACCTTTGCTGGCAAAGTCATGTCTCTGCTTTCCAATATACTGTCTAGGTTGATCATAACTTTCCTTCCAAGGAGTAAGCGTCTTCTAATTTCATGGCTGCAGTCACCATCAGCAGTGATTTTGGAGCCCCAAAATAAGGTCTGACACTGTTTCCACTGTTTCNAAAACCATGGCCTTGACGAGACGGACCTTTGCTGGCAAAGTCATGTCTCTGCTTTCCAATATACTGTCTAGGTTGATCATAACTTTCCTTCCAAGGAGTAAGCGTCTTCTAATTTCATGGCTGCAGTCACCATCAGCAGTGATTTTGGAGCCCCAAAATAAGGTCTGACACTGTTTCCACTGTTTCCCCATCTATTTCCCATGAAGTGATGGGACCAGATGCCATGATCTTCGTTTTCTGAATGTTGAGCTTTACGCCAGCATTTTCACTCCTCTTTCACTTTCTTCAAGAGGCTTTTTAGTTCCTCTTCACTTTCTGCCATAAGGGTGGTGTCATCTGCATATCTGAGGTTGTTGATGTTTCTCCCAGCGATCTTGATTCCAGCTTGTGTTTCTTCCAGCCCAGCGTTTCTCCTGATGTACTCTGCATAGAAGTTAAATAAGCAGGGTGACAATATACAGCCTTGACGTACTCCTTTTCCTATTTGGAACCAGTCTGTTGATCCATGTCCACTTCTAACTGTTGCTTCCTGACCTGCATACAGGTTTCTCAAGAGGCAGGTCTGGTGGTCTGGTATTCCCATCTCTTTCAGAATTCTCCACGGTTTATTGTGATCCACACAGTCAAAGGCTTTGGCATAGTCAATAAAGCAGAAATAGATGTTTTGTGGCATTCTCTTGCTTTTTCCATGATCCAGCGGATGTTGGCAATTTGATCTCTGGTTCTTCTGCCTTTTCTGAAACCAGCTTGAACATCTGGAAGTGTGGTCCAAAAGGACCCTCACCAGGGGAGAGGTGGACGGTGGGAGAGCAGCTGGCAGCTGCTTTTGGAAGTTTGGTACTTCTCGATTTCCTGGGTTGCCATCATAAGATTGCATGATTTTTTATTAAGAGCAGCACTATCTGAGCAGATTTAAGGAACCCGGACAGGCCTGGGAGCCGCAGGCGCGGAGCCTGCTGCCGGGCAGGACCGCGGGCCCTTCGGGAGCCAGGGCCCACAGAAGTCCCCCCAGAAGCCCCTCCTTCTCACTGCTAAGTGTTGTTTTGTGCCATTTCATTGATTCAAAAATCTTGAGAGAAAACCATCTTGAACTGGTGTGCTGGTTCCCTAGCGTAACCAAGCAGGGTCCTGCCGGGCCTTGGCAGGGGCCACGTCCCCGGCCTGCCTCTTGTTTACAGACAAGCTTCAGCCTCCTAGGCCTTCCCTGGATTTCAAAGAGCAGATTTAACTGAAGTGACAAAATGCAGAAACGAAAGCAGTCACTGCCCCTCACCTGCACCCACCCCCATCCGGCGACCCCGTGTCTGGGCTCTAGGACCCCTGCATCCTTCTACCGTGCCACAGTGCCTTTGGGGCTGACAGTCACACACACACCCCCCCCCTTCTGTGCCACTGAAACCCATCACCACCTTTCACTGTGGCCCAAGAACCTTGCACCCAGCTTGATGGGCTGAAAAAAGAAAGAAAGTGAAAGTCACTCAGTCACATCCGACTCTGTGACCCCATGGACTATACAGTCCATGGGATTCTCCAGGCCAGGATACTGGAGTGGGTAGCCATTCCCTTCTCCAGGGGATCTTCCCAACCCAGGGATTGAACCCAGGTCTCCTTCATTACAGGCAGATTCTTTACCAGCTGAGTTGCCAGAGCTGATGGGCTGAAGTGTGCCCCAAATCCGTATATTGACACTCTGACACCTAGGCCTTGGAATGTGACTACGCTCAGAGAGAGGGGTTTTAAAGAGGAGAGTGAAGTAAGCGAGGTCATTGGGGTGGGTCCTAATCTAATTCTATTGGTGTCCTTATCAGATCAGGACACAGACACGCACAGACGGACCCAGAGAAAGGACGCCTTTCTACAAGCCAGGGAGAGAGGCCCCAGAAGAAACCAGCGTGTCTGTATCTTCATCCCAGACTCCCGGCCTCCAGGGTGGCGGGAAGATAAATTTCTGCTGTTTGAACCTCCCAGTTAGCAGTCCCTGAGCTGCCTAGTACAGCAGGCCAGGAAGCAACAGCCCTCGGGTGTGCCGGAGGCCGCCAGCGTCATCCTGAGAGTCCACGCCACCCAGCTGAGCTCCGCTTGCTCATGGGAATTCACCGCCCAGGGGCCACTCTCCGAGGGGCTGTCTGCCCTCAAACACAGCAGCCTGGGTGCTTCCCCACTTGCAGACCAAGTACAGAAAATCTGAGGGAAAACCACACAGAATGAAGATTGGGAAAGACACTGGAATGCCTGGCAGAGGCGGTGGCGAAGCAGAAAGTGAATCCGGGAGATGATCGGCCCCTTTCCCCGCCCCACGGCTCCACCGTGAGGACTGGTCCCCACCTTCCTGCCGCACCCTCTTCCCCAGCCCATCACAGCTCACCCAGCCGTCAGGCACCTGTTGCCAGGTTGCTGCTCCGCCTCCTCCCCAGCAGGAGGTCAGGCACCAGAGAGAGAAAGCCAGGACACGCTTGCGGGTCCAAGCCGGACAGACTGAACGCCTGCCTTCAAATACTTGCTCTTCGTGGGAAGACAGAAGATGCACATAGTAAATAGGCTGTATCCTTACAGGTCACATCCTGTGCGACTACCACACCCAAGGGCAGTGCTGGGGCTGCAGGACAGAGGGCATCTAGGAAGCCTGCCTGGGGGAGGCGGTGCTTGAGTTGCGTCTTGAAGACTGAGCAAGAAGGCCAGGGATGGGTGATTGTCGTGGCTGGGGAGGTGAGGATGGGCCGTGTGGCCGCTTCCGGGCAGGATGAAGAGCCAGAGCAGGTCAGCCAGGCTGGGCAGGAGCAGCAGCCAGAGAGCCGTCAGCACCTCTGATTTCCGGGCCTCCCCCTCACCAGCCGCCGCTGCCATCCCCCCGCCCCTGCAGGCCCTCCAGGACTCGCTGGCTGTCACCCCTGTGGGTGCTGGAGGGGATGCTGGGCTGAGCGCACGGGGGGTTGCCATTCTCCACTCTCCCTGCGCGCCCCCTGCACCCTGCCTGCTACCTGCAGGCCTCCCACCGAAGTCTCACCCCTGCTGCGGCCCCGACCTTCCTGCCTGGGTTCTCCCGCAGCTTCGCCTGGACGGGCCAGGAGCGCTTGTCTTTCTTCTTGGCAATCATTGCACTTCTGAAACTGTCTCTTATACACATCTAGATGTGTATAAGAGACAGCCCCACAAGCGCGCTCTGAGCGTTAAGAGACAGCCCCCCGCCCCACCCCCTGCCCCCGTCTGCTGGAGGCCGTCACACACATGCCAGCCTGGTCGTGCTTTTGCGTGTGCCAAATCGCTTCAGTCGTGTCCGACTCTGCAACCCTACAGTGTACAGTCTGTCAGGCCCCCTGTCCATGAATTTCTCCAGGCAAGAATACTGGAGTGGGTTGCCATGCCCTCCTCCAGCGGATCTTCCCAACCCAGGGATTGAACCCATGTCTCTTGTGTCTCCTGCCCTGGCAGGCGGGTTCTTTACCACTAGTGCCCCCCGGGAAGCCCCATCAGCCTGTTCACCTCCCTGCTTTCCCATCCAGCGTGTCCTGCACGCTTGGGGTTCTGGCGGCCCCAGCGGCCACTCAAAGCCTTCTAACAAATGGTATTTGTTTTGCTGTGGTCTTCATCTGGCTTTTCCCATTCTCAGCAGGAGGCAGTGATCCAAGAACATTTTTAATTAAGGCCCCAAACCTGGCCCAGCCAGAAACAACGCGAGCTGCCAAGCGGCAGGGCTGGTGAGCCCAGCACAAGGGCCAAACGCGCTGAGTCTCCGTGGACGCCGGGACCCGCGCCAGCCAGCACGCTTTGCCCATCACTCCTTTCTCACCCAGACATGCAGCCTGGAAGCGGATCGGCCCCCTGCTCACCGAGATTCTGCCTGGACCCAGAGCCCACTCTTCCACCTAGCAGGCAGGTTTCAGAGTTCGAACCACAGCAGGGGCTGGCGGACCCGGGAAGATAGGGGGCAAGCGGTGCCTTTGCAGTGAACAGGGCCAGGAAGGAGATGCATGGAGGGAGGGGAGGAGAGTGTCCACCTCTCCATGACCCGGGCGGGGAGGACCCTTGCCAAGACAGCTGGCGAGGTGTCCAGGGCCCTCGACGGGGAGGACCGGGTGCTGCTCAGCACCCCGGGAGCTCCGTGCGCAGTAGCACAAACAAACCCTCCAGGCGCAAGGAGAAGCACGTGTTTCCTCCTGTCTCTCACCGACCGTCACACCAGACACCGTGGGTTAGCTGCTGCTGCTCAGTTGCTCAGTCGGGTCCGACTCTTTGCGACCCCATGGACTGCAGCACGCCAGGCCTCCCTGTCCGTCACCAACTCCTGGAGCTTGCTCAAACTCACGTCCATCGAGTCGGTGACGCCATCCAACCGTCTCATCCTCTGTCGCCCCCTTCTCCTCCTGCCCCCAATCCCTCCCAGCATCAGGGTCTTTTCCAATGAGTCTGCTCTTCACATCAGGTGGCCAAAGTACTGGAGCTTCAGCTTCAGCATCAGTCCTTGCAGTGAATATTCAGGACTGATTTCCTTTAGGATAGACTGGATGCAGTCCAAGGGACTCTCCAGAGTCTTCTCCAACACCACAGTTCAAAAACATCCATTCTTCGGTGCTTACCCTTCTTTATGGTCCAACTCTCACAGCCATACATGACTACTGAAAAAGCCATAGCCTTGACTAGACGGACCTTTGCTGTCAAAGTAATGTCTCTGCTTTTTAATATGCTATCTAGGTTGGTCATAACTTTTCTTCCAAGGAGTAAGCATCTTTTTATTTCATGGCTGCAATCACCATCTACAGTGATTTTGGAGCCTAGAGAAATAAAGTCTGACACTGTTTCTACTGTTTCCCCATCTATTTCCCATGAAGTGATGGGACTGGATACCATGATCTATTTTTTCTGAATGTTGAGCTTTAAGCCAACGTTTTGACTCTCCTCTTTCACTTTCATCAAGAGGCTCTTTAGTTCCTCTTCACTTTCTGCCATAAGGGTGGTGTCATCTGCATATCTGAGGTTATTGATATTTCTCCCAGCAATCTTGATTCCAGTTTGTGCTTCCTCCAGCCCAGAGTTTCTCATTATGTACTCTGCATATAAGTTAAATAAGCAGGGTGACAGTTTACAGCCTTGGCATACTCCTTTTCCTATTTGGAACCAGTCTGTTGTTCCATGTCCAGTTCTAACTGTTGCTTCCTGACCTGCATACAGATTTCTCAAGAGGCAGGTCAGGTGGTCTGGTATTCCCATCTCTTTCAGAATTTTCCACA
>SJYT01039392.1:109126-145065 GCA_006410635.1 Cephalophus harveyi | reverse complement strand
TTCAGCAAAACGTGAACTGTGAACTTCCAGATGTTCAAGCTGGCTTTAGAAAAGGCAGAGGAACCAGAGATCAAATTGCCAACATCTGCTGGATCATGGAAAAAGCAAGAGAGTTCCAGAAAAACATCTATTTCTGCTTTATTGACTATGCCAAAGCTTTTGACTGTGTGGATCACAGTAAACTATGTAAGGAGACTCAACCAGTCCATCCTAAAGGAAATCAGTCCTGAATGTTCATTGGAAGGACTGACGTTGAAGCCGAAACTCCAATACTTTGGCTACCTGATGTGACGAGCTGACTTATTGGAAAAGACCCTGATGCTGGGAAAGATTGATGGCAGGAGAAGGGGATGACAGAGGATGAGATGGTTGGATGGCATCACTGACTCAATGGACATGAGTTTGAGTAAACTCTGGGAGTTGGTGATGAACAGGGAAGCCTGGCATGCTGCAGTCCATGGGGCTGCAAAGAGCTGGACATGACTGAGTGAGTGAAGTGAACTGATACTTAATTCTTAATACACTTATGAGTTTAAATTCCTTATTGACTAGGCAAACAACCAAGAGCTTTGGAGGCCACTATCCTGCTGATCTGAGGTTGCAAGATACCAGCCCCTCCATTTCTAGGTTGCTCTGGTGCTTTGATGATCCTCCCATCTGCACAGAGGGAACTTGCAGAGTTTATGCTTTATTATGTACGAGGGCTTCAGAACTCAGAGTCCAGTCTTCAGCCCTTGACCCCATACATTCTCATCCCCATCCTCTGATGCACACCCACAAACTCCGGCCCAGAAGCTCTACTGGATTTTGCATTTATCAAACCCTCCACAAGGAGCATAGCCTTCCTGGTAAGACCACACATCCCAGGTACTCAGAAGATGCCAATCAGATGACAAAAATCTCAAAACTGAATTGGAATCTGCAGACAAGCCTTCTAAGATCCCACCACTGCTGTGTGATGTTCGGATAACTTGGTGGGTGAGGGACTGTGATGTGATGGAGAGACAGCTTGGCAAGCGGATATCAGAGCAGGGGTGTATGTGGGTGGATATAAGTTTCACGAGTGTGGGGGTAAGTGGGCAGTAGGGCAGGTGGGTGGGGAGTGGGGGAGCAGGTGTGTGTGCAGGAGGTGAGCGAGTGGGTGTGTGACGGGGCGAGGGGCGGGCTGTGGATGGAGGAGGGGCAGCTGGGTGTGTGGCCCTGCAGGGAGCCGGTGGAGGGGGTGGGTGTGTGCCGGTGGTGGGCAGATTGAGGGGCACGTGGCTGGATGAGGCCACCGGGAGGTGGATGGAGGGGCAAGTAGGTGAATTGGGGGAAATGTGGGGAAAAGCATGTTCAGCTGGTTTGTGGGGGGATGGATGAATGAGCAGGAGGGGTGAGTGGGTGGAGGGCCGGGGGCTGGGTGAAAGGACAGAGGGGGGATGGGAGGCTGGTGGACGCAGTAAACACAGAAGCTTGGAGTTCAGATGACTTGTCGGAAGTTACCTTGCTTTTACTGCCAAGGGTCTGATCCCTGGTCGGGGAACCAAGATCCCACAAAAACAGACAAATAAAGGGGACCAGCACCCCTCCCAGAACCCTCTGAGCGTCTGCCCCTTTGCCGGGCTGCTTCCCCATCTGCTCTGCGAGCGTCTTGGCGCAGATGGAGCCGATGGGCTGTGCCCGCCGCGGCCGTCCAGCCTCGCAAGCCAAGCCCGGGCGCCTGGGAGTGACACCCCCGGACACGGCGCTTGCCCCTGGGGCCGGGGCCAGCAGCCACTGGCCAAGCTCGCCCCCTCGGGGCCAGCTGGACTGGGCAGAGCCGCTCTGTCACCAGTGGCGGCACAGGAAACGCCTCGCTGCTTGTTTCTCTCCTCTGCTGGTTTAGGAAAGAGACTCGTACGTGACAGCGCCTCACGGGTCCTTGCCCCCAGCCAGCTCTGACTCGTCCTCTGACATTTCCCGAGAGTCAGCTGACCTTTTCTGCCACAAATAAGGCTGACGGGGCTCCCTGGAGGCGACTTGGCCTGGCAGGGTCCGGTCTCAGGGGAGTTGGGAACCCAGGGGCAAGAAAGGGAGTCAGATGATGATAAAGACCAGGCAAGAGGGCGGGCGGCTCTGCGGGACCCGCGCGTGCAGAGGTGGGTGGCGGGCACGGTAGGGCCGTGGGGGCTGCAGGAAGACAGACTCCCAGGGGGGCGGGTGGCCATGGGCACCCATGGCCCCAGAGATGGTGAGCTCCCCGTCCTTGGAAGTGTGCGAGCTGAAGCCTCTCGAAAGAGTCCGGGGCTCAGGGAGGTCTATGAATTCCCAGCCCGCCCCGCATTTCTGTGAGTCTGATGCTCTCACGGGATTCCAGGATTCTGGGTCTTTCTGCAGGGAATCAGTTAGGCAGCCACTGTCTGGTCAAGGGATAAGGCCAGTTTGGCTGCAGTGGTCAGGGAGGGCAACCTGGAGGAGGTACCATCAAGGCAAGAGCTGGGGGAAGGGTGTTGCCGTCGCAGGGAACAGCTTCCCAGGTGGCATTAGTGGTCAAGACCCTGGAGGAGAAAAGGCAACCCACTCTAGATTCTCGTCTGGAGAATCCCACGGCCAGAGGAGCCTGGTGGGCTGGGGTTGCAAAGAGTCGGACATGACTGAGCAACTTAGCACAGCACACAGCACCGGGCCTCAGGGTGGGTAAGTTTGGGGCCCAGATGGTAAAGGCATGTGGGGCCTGGGAGGGCCCGGCTCCAGCCTGGGCTCAGGACCACGGTCTGAGCACGGGGGCCTGGGCAGCTGCAGGGGGTCACCTGGGGGGTGGCGGCGGGGAGGCCCTCCGGCCTCCTTTGCTTGCTGCCTCCCTGAGCCCCAGCGGCGGGTTGGCGCCTCCTTCCCCAGGGATCTTGGGGCTTCCCTGGTGGCCCAGATGGGAAAGCGTCTGTCTGCAATGCAGGAGACCTGGGTTCGACCCCTGGGTTGGGAAGATCCCAAAGAGTCAGATACAACTGAGCGACTTCACTTTCCTCAGGGCTCTGCCTTTCTGACCATGAGTTTGGGTGGGGCTGAGCCGCTGGCAGCCCCCTCTTTCAGATCTGAAGGCCCCAGGAGTGGGCTCTGGGCCCAGCATCCACAGAGCCCTCATGGCAGAGTCTTCCCAACCAGGCTCCTGGGGGCTGGGTGCCCCTGTGGTAGGAGACGCAATGCCCGCTCCTGCACAGCCCAGTGGGGCAGTGGGACCCCCCTCGCCCCGCAAGGAGCCTGTCAGGGAACTCAGGGCCCAGGGCGACCCCTTGGTGGGCTCTAGTATGACTTGGGGGCCTCAGGAGCAGGGCTGGGGGGGTGGTTCCCGGATGTAGGGCCCACGAGCCTGCCTCTGGCAGAGCAAGGCTAGTGAGACAGGGTCCTGCCTGTCTGGGTCTGGGGGTGGCCGGCAGCTGCGGGGAGCTGGCTCTGCCTCCAGACTGACCCTCGCTGCCCTGCAGCCCAACCAGGGAGCTGTCCACAGGCACTAGGCCCGGCCTGGCTGGAGAGACTTGGGAAGGGACAGAGGCGGCTGTTAGCCACTTCTGTGCTTCCGACTGTAAATCAAGCATTAGCCAGTGAGCTGCTCCCGAGACAGAGAAGCTTGCCCACAGGATCCGAGGCTGGTCTGAGCCCCAACAGAAGGCCGCTTGCCCTGGAAGGCCTGGAGGGAGCTCAGTGAGCCGGCATCGCGCCTCGTGGGTGGCTTGAAACCGCACCTGCAGACCAGGAAGCCAAGGGGGAGGCCTGCCTGGCCCCACAGCGGACAGGGCCGAGCTGAGGCCACAGGCAGGCCCACTGGGCCCCGCCCGTGTCCTGTCCACGCTGCCCCCCTGCCCGGGGCGGGGGATGGGGATGAGGCTCATTCTCCCATCTTGGAGGCCCGGAGATGCCCCGCAAGGAGCTGGGACAGGGTTGGAGAGGTTGATGAGTGACCAGCTCGTGGACAGAGGGGCCCAGGCCAGTGGAACCCCCTCTGGGTTTGCTTCCTCCAACACAAACGCAGCTGAACGCACAGCCTCAACCTGGGAGGGGGGCCTCGGGCCACCGGGCCCAGTTCCCTGGTTTTATTGACGGGGAAGCTGAGACCCAGAGCCACACACATCTTGGGGTCTGGAGCAACCCCAGGTCACTCCAGGGTCCCGCCCTCCAGAGACCCTCCCCAATCTGGGGCCCCAGCCCCCCACCTGGACAATCAATCTGATCAATACTGGCCTCCATGCCCACATGGGGCCACTGGTCTTCAAGCGAGCATTCTGGAGCGGACGGCACCGGGCCAGGGATGTGTCTAGAGGCACTGGGCCAGCCTGGCCCCCGACGGTGCTTCGGAGCAAGTGTGACGGCCAGACCAGGCTGACCCCGCTGGCCCCGTCCACATCGCCAAGCCTGGAGGGAAGAAAGGGGCTCTTTGTGCCCAGGCAGGAGGTGAGGAGGGAGCTCCCACCTGAGATGTCCCCGGGACCCACGCTTGACAACCCTGACTCAGCGAGTGCCCCTTCACAGTTGGGCTGTGTGCGGCTGTGTCGAAGTTCCCAACGCCCAGAACATGGGCGTGCTTGACCTTGGGAAGCCATCTCTGTGGGGCACACATTCCACGCTAACCACCCCAGGGCAGGCGCTGGGCTTCCCAACCCAGAGGGACAGTGGGGAACTTGGTGAGGGGAGGGGAGGGAAGGTTGGTCTGGGAGGTGACTTGGCACGAGGAAGTGTCTATGGCCGGAGTGACGTGGGCAGTGCCTGGCGAGGGCGGCCACTGAGTGGGCGGCTTCTCTGATCCCTGTTGGCTTGCTGGGCCACGTGCCCCTTTAGCCAAAGGGGATCAGCACCTGTGATGCCAGAGGAGACTTGGAAAGCTCCGGAGCCTGGGGTTTGCGCTTACGCCTCCGCCTGCCGGCCGATCCGCAGCCCAACTCCAGACACAGGAGAGAGGCCAAGTACCTGACCCAGATCCAGCCAGGCCACCGGCTGCGGGCAGAGCCCGGCCCAGCCCGCTGGGAGCAGAGGAGCTGTGCACTCAGCCCAGGAGTCTTGAGCTGAATGAGGTCACTGGTGTGTTTGATTGTGGCCTCGCTGGGGGGCATGTGACATCTTAGCTCCCCAAACAGGAATCAAACCGGTACCCCCTGCATTGGAAAAGCGGAATCTTCTTTTTAATTTGCTTATTCTCCGCAGCGCTGGGTCTTCGTTGCTGTGCTTGGGCTATCTCTCTGTCGCGGTGCTTCTCCTGTTGCGGAGCGTGGGCTCAGTAGGTGTGGTGCACGGGCTTAATTGCTCCACTGCGTGTGGAAATCTTCCCGGACCAGGGAGCGGCCCGTGTCCCCTGCATTGGCGGTCGGATTCTTTATCCACTGGACCACCAGGGAAGTCCTAAGAATGGTCTCTTAACCACTGGACTATCAGGGACGTCCCGTTACTGGGGCTTTAAGTCACTTAAGTTTTGAGGGTTTTTACTGCAGCCATGAAATTAAAAGACGCTTACTCCTTGGAAGAAAAGTTATGACCAACCTAGATAGCATTTTCAAAAGCAGAGACATTACTTTGCCGACTAAGGTCCGTCTAGTCAAGGCTATGGTTTTTCCTGTGGTCATGTATGGATGTTGGGGGCAGGAGAAGAAGGGGACGACCGAGGATGAGATGGCTGGATGGCATCACTGACTCGATGGACGCGAGTCTGAGTGAACTCCAGGAGTTGGTGATGGACAGGGAGGCCTGGCATGCTGTGATTCATGGGGTCGCAAAGAGTCGGACACGATTGATCGACTGAACTGAACTGAACTGAACTGAAGCAGCCAAGGCTCCCCTGGAAACAGCCTCCTCTTCCTCAGGGTCTCTGCCTGCACTGGAGGATGAGCTTGAACACAAGACCCTGGTCCATCAGGCGGTGTGGACACTGCACCCCTCCCCGCCTCCCTACCAGAGCGCTGGGCTTCAAACTCCCTCCTTCATCAAGCATCTAAGTTCACTGGGTCGAATTTGCTGGGATGAGGAACTCTACATTGTAACAACATGCCATTTGCACCTAGATAGTGCGGGCATGTTCAGGGCCCCAGTTCTCAGCAGCAGTGCTGAGGAGAAAGAACCCTGGCAGTGGAGTCAGCAGGTGGAGAGGCTCACGCCACTCAGTCCAGCTGGTGCTGTGGCTTCGGGAGTACTCAGCGTGGGGCAGGTAGAGGTGGATGGCCCCGCCCACCCAGCACTAACAGCATTGCTGGTCCTCAGCCGACGAGGAGGCGTGGCTCCCCAACTCCTGCCCAGATGAGGCGTGGTTCCCCCGATCCCCACCCCAAGGAGGCGTGGCTCCCCATTCTCGCCCCAGAACACAGGGGCCACCTCTGACTCTGGTCTGTCTCTACCCTGATCCTCCTCCCTGTGCGTGTCCTGGCCCCTCGGGGAACCCCCACGACAGCCATCGACCCTCCCAGGTCACAAAAGTAAGCTGGAACCTAAAGCCACGGGCCGGCAAGGATGGAGGAGAAACTGTAGGGTTCAGTGCGCTGAGCTGTCCTGAGAACCAGGGAGCCTTCCCGGAAGAAAAGCTGATCCACGGGGACCAGGAACCCTGAGCAGTGTCCCCACCCTCGTCCCATTCCCGCATCACCCCCTCCCCACCACCGTCCCCCACCTCCTGGGTCAGCACCAGCCCCTGGGCCTAGAGCTGGGGGAGGGACTTCCTAACGTTTTAACCAAGAGCATTAACAACCTAGAAAAGAGATGCAAGAGTAGCAATGATGCCCGTACACTCCCTCACCACACAGACGCACACACATACATGCGCCTGTGAGACCAGTGAGTGCCGACACGAGAACACTCTAATACACGGTCAATACTCAGACTTCTCCCAGTGTCCTTTCCGGCCACGTCTTTTGACCCAGGATCCAACAAGGAAGATCCGGGGAGTTTGGGTTCCTGTGTCTGATTTTTCCTTTATGACCTTGACAGCCTTGAAAGGGTCAGGCTGGTTTCTATAGCACACACCACCATCTGGGCTGGCCTCGGTCCAATTCAGCCGGGGCACCAACACTCTAAGGGATGCTGGGACACCCCATGGGGACATGTGGTGCCTGCCTGTCCCTTTGCAGGTGATGCTAAGTTGCATCACTTGGCTTCAGGCCCCCAACACCCCCACCCTATAGTTCCCCTTTTCCTTTGTCAGTGAGTCAGCATTGGGGTGTTTCTCTGAGTGTGAATTTCCTGTCCCCAACAGCCTTTAACTCGAAGGTCTCAGCAGCTGAGCCCATCACCTCTTGCTGCTGAAACAAGCGACCACAAACTCGATGCTGTAAACAACACGAAATTATTCTTTTATGGTCCATGGATCAGGAGTCCAAAGGGGTCTCACTGGGCTGAGGTCACCGTGTCCCAGGGTGGTTCCTTCCACAGGCTTCAGGGGAGAATCGCGTCCTCCCCAGCTTCCCGAGGCGCCTGCACTCCTCAGCTCCCACGTGGCCCTCCTCCACCTCCAGCCTCTGCCTCCCTCATCACATCACTTTTTCCTCTGGCTGGTCTCTCTCCCGCTTCTAAGGACGCTTGTGATTGCATTTAGATGGAGGGGGAAATGGTACCCTACTCCAGTGTTCTTGCCTGGAGAATCCCATGGGCAGAGGAGCCTGACGGGCTACAGTCCGTGGGGTCAGAGAGTCAAACATGACTTAGCGACCGAGCACGCACTCAGCCCAGAATAATTCCCTGCCGTGCCCGGGGAGGAGGCAGCCTGGTAAGAGTGGTTCCGGTGTCCCGCTCCAGCCTCATTTCTCCATGGGCTCAGGACTCACAACGGAAGCGTGAGCGATCACTGGTCCCCTCGGAGACCCCAGCAACTCTCTACCCCATGGCTCTGTTTCATTTCCTCGGCAGCACTTAGCACCATCGAAACCGCTGAAGCGTCTGCCTCCCCGCCAGGAAGCCCGGTGCACAGAGCAGGCCCGTGGCTGACCCCCAGCACCTTGGCATCACAGCTGGTCTGTCGACCACTGCTGGATGGACGGATGGACTTTTGGTAATGGATGCAGGATGGGGAAAGGGTGGAAGGAAGAAAAGAAGGAGGGATAGAGGGCTAGGTGGGAGCGGCACGTGAATGGGAGACGGATAGATGGGCAGATGGACGAATGGATGGGGTATGAGCAGATGGAAGAATGGAGGTAGAACGGAGGTGGGTAAAGGAAGGAAGGAAGGAAGGCGAGGAGGGCGGGAGTGAGGGAGAAGCTGAGTGGTAGACGGATGGAAGATGGAGAGGCAGGTGGGTGGATACAGGATGGATGGATCGCAGAGCAGCCTCAGGACTGTACTCTGTCGGTCCCTGCGTCGCCAGCCCTGGGCAGGGCACAGACAGAGGGGCTGAGTGGTATTCTAGAGCCAGTCAAGGTATTATCACGGGGACTGAGATGACCCCCAGTCCTATCCCCCAGACCAGGGCCCCCCACAAGCCCCCTGTCCCCACCTCCAGCCACTCTGGAGGCTGCAACACGGCCCAGGCCTGGGGGCTGCCTCCAGGCTCCTCCTGTGCAAACTTCACGGCTTCGCTCTCCTATCGGCTCCCATTTCTGGCCACGAGGACCAGCGCACAGGTCACGGTGACGCTGAACAGGCTCGTTCTGTGCGGCCATTTACAAAGCTGACTGGAATACAGCGGCTCCCCTGGGAAGCTGGAGGGGGTCTTGCGCTGCACCACCTCCCCCGGGAGAGCCCTCCTGCCTCTGCTGTTGTTGTTTAGTCGCTAAGTCGTGTCCAACGCTGTTGTTTAGTCGCTAAGTCGTGTCCAACGCTTTGTGACCCCGTGGACTGCAGCTCTCAGCCTTCCTTGCCCATCACCAACTTCCAGCGTTTACTCAAACTCATGTCCATCGAGTCGGTGATGCCATCCAACCATCTCATCCTCTGTCTTCCCCTTCTCCTCCTGCCTTCAATCTTTCCCAGCATCAGGGTCTTTTCCAGTGAGTCAGCTCTTCACGTCAGGTGGCCAGAGGATTGGAGGTTCAGCTTCAGCATCAGTCCTTCCAGTGAATATTCAGGACTGATCTCCTTTAGGATGGACTGGTTGGATCTCCTTGTAGTCCACGGGACTCTCAAGAGTCTTCTCCAACACCACAGTTCAAACGCGTCAGTCAGTTCCTCCCACGTCCCTCACCAAACTGTCGGGCCGTGTGAGAGCCCAGCCGCCGTCCACCCAGCCTCCTCCTGGCACTAAGCAAGGGGCCTGGTACGAGGCGAGTGCTCAGTGCAGCTGAACGAATGAATGATGCAAGAATCCAAGGGCTTCGCACAGCGACAGCACCGCTCCTGGTACAGGGCTGCAGTTCAGGAGGACGTGGGAAGAAGCAGGTGCTCCAGGGCAGGACCGATCCACACTCAGGCATGCACGCACGCACACACACAGACACACACGCACGCACCAGCTGTGCGCAGGAAGCACAAGCAGAGCAAGTCCTTCCCTCAGAGGAACGGCAACAGAGCAGCATCTCTAAACGTGCCCCTTCACCCCCGTAGAGGCCAGAAGTGACTCTACGGTTATCTTGTCTCCAGGAGCCCTCCCTCTCTGCAACATCCCGAGCTGCAGGAACCCCCAGGGCGAGCCGCTGTGGCTCTGCTCCCATGCCCGCCACCCATGGGGAAGCTGTGCCAGGAGGATGCTGTTTGCTCCCCAGGCTGCCGGGGTCAGAGTCATGCTGATGCCGGAATGCAGACATTGCCAGCCAGAAGGAGGGGCACGTTCAGAGTCTGCACCCACCTGTCTTCCATGAAGGTGTCTGGGGGTCTTGCGCTGCACCACCTCCCCCGGGAGAGCCCTCCTGCCTCTGCTGTTGTTGTTTAGTCGCTAAGTCGTGTCCAACGCTGTTGTTTAGTCGCTAAGTCGTGTCCAACGCTTTGTGACCCCGTGGACTGCAGCTCTCAGCCTTCCTTGCCCATCACCAACTTCCAGCGTTTACTCAAACTCATGTCCATCGAGTCGGTGATGCCATCCAACCATCTCATCCTCTGTCTTCCCCTTCTCCTCCTGCCTTCAATCTTTCCCAGCATCAGGGTCTTTTCCAGTGAGTCAGCTCTTCACGTCAGGTGGCCAGAGGATTGGAGGTTCAGCTTCAGCATCAGTCCTTCCAGTGAATATTCAGGACTGATCTCCTTTAGGATGGACTGGTTGGATCTCCTTGTAGTCCACGGGACTCTCAAGAGTCTTCTCCAACACCACAGTTCAAACGCGTCAGTCAGTTCCTCCCACGTCCCTCACCAAACTGTCGGGCCGTGTGAGAGCCCAGCCGCCGTCCACCCAGCCTCCTCCTGGCACTAAGCAAGGGGCCTGGTACGAGGCGAGTGCTCAGTGCAGCTGAACGAATGAATGATGCAAGAATCCAAGGGCTTCGCACAGCGACAGCACCGCTCCTGGTACAGGGCTGCAGTTCAGGAGGACGTGGGAAGAAGCAGGTGCTCCAGGGCAGGACCGATCCACACTCAGGCATGCACGCACGCACACACACAGACACACACGCACGCACCAGCTGTGCGCAGGAAGCACAAGCAGAGCAAGTCCTTCCCTCAGAGGAACGGCAACAGAGCAGCATCTCTAAACGTGCCCCTTCACCCCCGTAGAGGCCAGAAGTGACTCTACGGTTATCTTGTCTCCAGGAGCCCTCCCTCTCTGCAACATCCCGAGCTGCAGGAACCCCCAGGGCGAGCCGCTGTGGCTCTGCTCCCATGCCCGCCACCCATGGGGAAGCTGTGCCAGGAGGATGCTGTTTGCTCCCCAGGCTGCCGGGGTCAGAGTCATGCTGATGCCGGAATGCAGACATTGCCAGCCAGAAGGAGGGGCACGTTCAGAGTCTGCACCCACCTGTCTTCCATGAAGGTGTCCTTGGGTGATGCCCTCTCTCTACTCAAGGCTTACCTGCCACTTCCAGCTGCGGGACCCTGAGCAAGTGTCTTCACGTCTCTGAGCCTCCACTTGTCATTCTGTAGACAAGTGGTCAGGGTTATGACGAACACTGGCAATAATATACCCATCATGGCGTGGCTTGGCTGCACGTAAGCAATCCCAACAAAAGAGGCATCAACAAGACAGAGGCTTATTTCTTTCCTAGGTAAAAAAGTCTCAGGTTGACAAGTCCAGGGATGCATGGAGCTCTGTGGTGTCCTCAGGGACCCAGACTCTTGCTGTCTGCTCTTCCCCACCCTCAGGGCATGGCCTCCATGCCCAACCCACTTCATAGTCCAACATGGCTGCTGGAGCTCCGGCCGTCAAGACCGCAGGACAGGAGGAAGAAAGCTGAGGAAGCACAGGGCAAGAAGGGCCCCTCCCAGGAGTGCCAGTTGAGTCAGCTCATTTTTCAAGCAGTCATTCGGGAAGTCTCACAGAGAACGTCCTCTTTTGTTTCATTAGCCAGAATACAGTTTCTTGGCCCCATTTAGCTGCCAGGGAGGGAGGTTAGGAGTTGTGCCTTTTATCCAGGCTAACTACCTTGCCGGATAAAACTTGGGGTCTGTCCCCACAGAGGACAGGGAGCAGGAGTGTCCAGGAAGACATGGTCCCACACGAGGCTGACCCACAACGACCGGAGCCACTGCTCTTGCTGACGCTGCCAGCATCGCTGGGGACTGCCCACAACTCTGCCTTTCCTGAAGTCACACCCCCTTCACCAGCGTTCAGCCCAGGCAGCTCCTCCTGCAGCTGGGACGGGACCAGGGTGCAAGGGGACAAAACCGCATCAGAGAGGGAGCTGAGGCAGAGGCCACCCAGGGAAGGGAAGTTCTGGGGCTGCCCGGGTGGGGGGGCCCTCTCCCTCTGCCCCTTTCCTGCCCCCTCCTCTCCCCTCACCCCCTTGCTGTGGACTTTTTATTGTATCGCCCCAAGTTCATGCACTGGAACCGTAACCCCCGATGTGACGGCTTGTGGAGTGACGGGGGTCAAATGAGGTCACAAGGATGGGGCCCTGTAAGGGATTAGCTTCTTCATCTGATTGGGATCAGAGGGGAGATCTGTCAGCCCCGCTCACCGTGTGCACCCCCAGAGAGGCTGTGAGGACGAACCAGGCAGGGGCCTCCCCAGAACCGAGCCTGACCCTGGAGCCCCTCTGGCAGACTGAGGGGTGAATGTCTGTTTAAGGTCCGTCTGTGATGTTCTGTTTACGGCAGCCTCGACCTGCCTGGGGGCGACACGCACCCCGGCACCCCGTGATGTAGGAGGAGACTGTGACAGCCAGGGTGGGACAGACCCCCCACTGAGGCTCTCGGACAGGCCTGAGCTAGGTGCCCCTCACATGAACCCTTTGGGGCCCAAAGTGGGTGCCGGGTGGGAGGTGGGCAGCCAGGCTGGTGACCTCTGTGCCAGGAGTCTGCAGGTGGATGCCAGGCCATGAGCAGGCACGTGCTCTCGTGGGACCTGGAGCTGAGTGCCAACTGAGAGCCCCCGCTCTCCTGAAGGTTACTTTACACTTGATTATTCACAGATGCCCGGAGTATCTAGTGAAACATTTTTCATCAACATTTTATCACAAAAATCTTCCAACACACAAAGTCACTGCCTTTTTGTTTTGTTTCCAGTTTGCAGGATCTTAGCTCCCCAACCAGGGATCAAACCCACGACCCTGCTGTGGAAGCACGGAGCCTTAGCCACTGGACATCCTTGCCACTGCTTTTTATTTTTTTGTAGATATGCTTTGGGTTTCTTAATTGTTTATTTTTGGCTGTGCTGGGTCTTCCCTGCTGAGCGGGCTCTTCTCCGGTTTTGGACAGTGAGCTTCTCGCAGCAGGGGCTTCCTTTGCTGGGGACCACGGGCGCTCAGCTCACTGGGTTAGCCTAATCTGGGTTAGCTCAGCTAACCTAGGGCTCTAGGCGCTTGGGCGTCAGGGGTCGTGGCTTCCGGGCTTCATTCCTCTACGGCACGTGGAGCCTCCCCGAGGCAGGGCCCGAATCCACATCTCCTGCACAGGCCAGCGGACTGGACCACCTGGGAAGCCCCTGTCAGGGCTGTTTAAACTCACTCTACCCTGCTCCGGGCAGGTACCCGCCTCCATCTGTCCCCTAGGTTTCCTGCCACAAACTCTCCTGGTTTCCCTGTCCACATTCCTGATGGAAACGTCAGGAAACTCCACATCTAGACAACTCCACGTCCGGATCGTGAGCTAGAATTCACATTTCTAAGCAGGGTTCTAAGCAGAGTCTCCAGGGACGATGGCAGAGTCCCGGGGCTGCCATAAACAGTTCCGTGGGCTGGGCGACTGGAACCAGGAGGTCATCGTCTCAGTGCTGGAGACCAGATGTGCCCGGTCAGGGAGTCAGCAGGCAGGTTCCTTCTGAGACGGTGAGGGGCCTCTGTGCGTGGCCTTCCGCCTGTAGTCGTGTCTACAGGGGGGTCCCCAGGTGCCCTCTGCATAAGGATGCTGTCGGAAGTGGATTCGGGATGCACCCTGCTCCAGTATGATGTCATCTTAATAATTCTGTCTGCGGGGACCTGTGTCCAGATAAGGTCGCATTCTGAGGAGCTGGGGGCTTCACGTATGAATCTGGGGGGGAACACGACTCACCCCGTAGCAGTGAGATGTACAGACCTCCAGCAGGTCACCCACAGAGCTCGGCAGATGCAAACCCCATCCAGCGACCGAGCGTGCCCATCACCAGAAGCCTACCCGCCAGCCGGTGTGGCCACCCCTGCAGAGGCAGCCCCGTCCCGCCTTCTCCCCGCAGACCGGGCGGGCTGTTCTCGAAGTTCTACCGATGAAGTCGGGCTGAGCTGGCAGGCCCGGGCACAGGGCCGCTGTCCTTCGGGCACCAGCACCACCACCAGCCTCAGCAGGGCAGCAGGACTTTGAGGTGGAGCCCGTCCACATGCCAGGTGGGAAGGCACTGCACTGAGGGCAGGAACCGTCTGCACGTCCAGGGAAAAGCACGCCACATGAGGCGAGTGACAGGAAAGGAGCACCGCCTCCACTTTGGGGACCACACCGTGGCCCCGCAGGTGAGGTCTCAGCAGACGACTGCCGTCACAGGCAGCAACCCCGGCCCCTGAATCTCCAGCACAGACTTCAGCTCTGAAGGAAGACCACGATCCAGGGCAGGTGGGCACACAGCACGGAGTCTGACACGGGAACCGACGTAATTCAGGGAAGAAATGGAGGGAAAGGCAAAACCGTTTCAGAAGCAAAGCGACGACTTCACGAGGGAAGTGAGAAGAGAGATGGAAATCACAGTAAGGGAACAAGTGAACAGATGAGAAGAAATAGGGAAGAGATTAAACAGGATTCGCGAGAAAATGGCAACCATAAAAGGCAGGGAAAGAGTTAAAACACGCTCGTAATTGGAGTCCTGCAAGGTGACCACCAAAAGCAACCCGAGTATTTGAACAATTGCTCAAGAACGCTTGCTTGAAATAACTTCAAACACTTTCTTGAGGTTGTGCATCTGTGTATCTAACTACATGCCGTGTGCATGGGCATACTGACCACGGAACGGTCAGCAGCAGGACGTAGCCTGGTAAATAACCTGGCTTGAAAGGTAGAGAAAAAGATCTTCTGGGCAACTGGACAGAAAGAACAAGCATCTTATCAGAGGAGGAACCAAGCTGGCAGTAGACTCTCAACAGGACCGTCAGACACCAGAAGAATCAGAACAATGTCTAGAAACGCGTTGCTGTTCAGGCGCTCAGTCCTGTCCGGCTCTTTGCAACTCTGTGGAGCGCAGCACACCAGGCCTCCCTGTCCTTCACCATCTCCCGGAGCTTGCTCGAACTCATGGCCCTTGAGTCGATGATCCCTTCCAACCATCTCAACCTCTCACCTCTAAGATACCTGTGGGTTGAAAGTGTCCCCCCTTCCAAAATCTAGGCTGAAGCCCTGAGCCGCAGGTCACGTTCACAGGACCGCACCATGGCGGTCACGTTGCTGTGGAAGTAGTTGCGCTCACGTTACAATGAGATCGTACTCCATTCGGGTGGGCCCCGATCCAAGGTGACTGGTGTCCTTATAAGAAGGGAAAAAAAGACGCAGATACGGGGAGGAGGCCATGTGAAGGGGATGCAGAGACTGGCGTGTTTCGGCCACGAGCTCGGGCCTCCGAGGATCACCAGCAACCCCAGAAGCTGAGAGTGCACAGAGCGGGGGGCACACGTGGCTTCCCGGTGGAACTGTGCTGGCTTCTCCCGCAGAAAGAGAGGGGCGGAGAGCAGCCAGTGCAACTAACTGAAAACTTACCAAGGGCGGGAATGAGCCTGGCCCAACAGAAACCAAATGCAAATGTGTTGTCAGACAATGACACTGAGCGAATAAGCCCACAAGCCAGGGAGACAGGAGAAACGCCCCGACTCCCGGCTTGGCTTTGTGAGCACTGGAGGGCGGGAAACGGCAAGGCTGGCGGCCGGTGCATTCAGCAGCACAGAGCAAACACACAGAGGGCATTACTGACCAGGTGGGGAGTGGAGGACGACGGAGACAGGCTGGGAGACACGAGCCGGACACCCCCAACCCATGCACACGTCCAGAGACGGCCCCAAGAGCAGACACAGCAGGACCGGCCCAGCGGCGGGTGTCGATCCTGCAGCTCCAAGTTCAGATCCTGTGTGAGCCCCCCCTTTCCAGCCCAGGGATGTCTCCCCATTTTAATCCTGGGCTCTACCCCATTTCCTCTGCTGTGTAATGTCCCAGACAAAGGGCCCGCAGTGTCTCCCCTGCAGAACCCCAGACCCTCCCACACACCCAGGACCCCCAGTGTGGAAGGACCCCACCAGGCTCCCGGACCCCTGCCCCAGGCAGGTCAGGGCCAAGGGAGAGAGTGCCAGGGGTCAGTGTGGCTCTCATGGACCAGGAGGGTGGTAACCCCTGCAGACTCTGCTTCCTCCCGGGGGTCTGGCAGGGGCCCAGGGGCTCAGGTGGCCGTGGGGGTTTCTGGCGTGGGTGAGCGGTGGGGACCCCCTTCCCTCCCAGGGCAGAGGGGGCCGTGCACTTACCAGGCTGGTGAGGAGGAGGTGCCAGGCCAGGGATGGGGCAGGCCCAGCCTGAGGCTCCTCCAGGGACCAGGCTGGCTCCCAGGCCGGTTGCCATAGCTGCCGCTGGGGAGCCCTTGGCAACAGGGCCACCTTGTCCTCCAGGACACCAGGAGGGGTTGTGAGCAGAGGCTGCGGGGGGAGAGCCTGGACGGGCGTCTTTTCCCACGCTGTGACACGAGAGCCACCCAGACTCCTTCCTCCGCTGGCCTTTGCGGGCGTCCCCGTCGGGGAGGCGGCAGCTGGGGTGCAGGTACCCCCAGGACTCATCGTGTGTGACTGTTCACACTCGGCTCTCAGGAAAGCCTGGGGTGCTGTGTTTGCACAGACGCCCGCTGCGGCTGACGTAAAGCTACAAAGTGACACCCCACCCCACCAGCTCTCACTGTAGAATCAGCCTGGAGTTTCAGTCTGAAACTTGCATGAGAAAAGTTGGGAGGAAAGACCCCTCTAACGGTTGTTGCTGTTCACCCAGTCGTGTTCGACTCTTTGCGACCCTGTGGACTCCAACATGCCTAGCTTCCCGTCCTTCACTAGCTCCTGGAGTTTGCTCAGATTCATGTCCATTGAGTTGGTGATGCCATCCAACCATCTCATCCTCTGTCACCCCCTTCTTTCCCATGATCAGGGTCTTCTCCAATGAGTCAGCTCTTCACATCAGGTGGCCAAAACATTGGAGCTTCAGCATCAGTCCTTCCAATGAACATTCAGGACTGCTTTCCTTCAGGATAGACTGGTTGGATTTCATTCCTGTCCAAGGGACTCTCAAGAGCCTTTTCCAACACCACAGTTGGAAAGCATCATTTCTTTGGTGCTCAGCTTTCTTCATGGCCCAACCCTCAATCGTGTCCAACTGTTTGAGACCTTATGGACTGTAGCCTCCCAGGCTCCTCTGTCCATGGGGTTTTCCAGGCAAGAGTTTTGGAATGGTTTGCCATTTCCTTCTCCAGGGGGTCTTCCCATCCCAGAGATCGAGCCCAGTTCTCCCGCGTTGTAGGGAGACGCTTCACCGTCTGAGCCACAAGGGATGATCTTTTTCTTTATGGCCCAGCCCTCAATCTGTACATGACTACGGGAACTATAAGGTGTTCGTCCCTATTTCAGGACCTGTATTTGTCTGCCTTGTCTGGCCCAGGCACCACATTCCAGAGCCAGTCGCCCACTCCCAACACCCCATCCTCCACTCAGAGGAGGCTGGAACACCCTCCTAGAGAAAGAACTCAGCCAGTAAGCAAAGGACACCGCTGTCCCACCGCCAACCAGGCCAAGCCCCTCCCCTCTCCAAGCCCCTCCCCTCTGGCCCTGGGCCTGACTCACAGGTCACTGAACAGCCTGAGGGAGTCGGGGTCCCTGCCCACCCCAGGGGGCTCCGCACTGCCTCACCTGGGAGCTACACATTCCTGTCTCCAGGCCCTCTCTGCCCTGGAGCGACCCTGGCTGGGCCCAGAGGCCGGCTCAGATGCCCCCCTCCACTCAGAACCCCACGCACCATTCTCACTGGAGCCCCCCCACTGTGGGAGAGGACCGGCGGACTGGGACAGAGCCCAGCCCCTTACACAGCGAGCAAACGTCAGAACTGCCGCTGCACAATCAGGAGGCAGAGAGCAGCCGTGATTCCTCTGCTCATGAACGCCCAGCCCCCCGGGAGCGTCTTGTCCCACAGGACAGGCCGACACCCACCCCAGCAAGCAGCCAGGCCAGGGGCCACTCAGCCCTGCCTCTGGCCCGCCAGGGAGTCAGGGGCTGGGGCTCCTTTCTGAGCCGTAGCTCCTTTATCCACACAAGGCGGGGGTCGCACTTAAGTGTGCAGGGCCTGGGCCTGCGGGCGTGCTGGGGGACTCCTGCGGCACCCCACATTCCGCTCCCTCCTCACACACACAGCAGCGGCAGCTCGGAGCCCCTGGGGAGCCAGGCTGTGACCACCCCTCAAAAGTGCAAAGAGGTCCTTCAGGACTCAGAAAGGTAATTATCTTCCCAAACAGGTAACCTTAGCGATCCCACCGTGGATTCTCGCCGGTCAAGCTCAGAAGGCCTCCAGGACCTGCGGTTACAGATTCCGGACTCGCTGGGTGGGCCCAGGTCTGGAGATGCAGGTGGGGGGAGGCCTGTGGTGGGCGGCGGCAGGAAGTGGGGGCAGTTCTGGGCTCTCTGCTCCTGCTGCATATGCAAAATGGGGACAAAAGCCTTCCTTCTTGATTCTTGGAAGCGCGGGAGGACAAAATAAGGACGTGATCTGGAAGGTTGAATTTCTCCGCACACGAGTTCTCTGCGGCAGAGTAACTGGGAGGCAAACCCTGAGCTGTGGGACTGGCATAGGGGGGACCCAGCCCTCCAGGACCCTGTCTTTCTGTGAAATGGTAACAGGAGTCCTTGTGCCCACCCCGACTCCCAGCTGCTTCCCTGACCACGAGGCGGCAGAGACCCATAGATCCCCGAGATCGCCCCAGCCCTGGGACAAGCCAGCACCTCTGCTCGGTACCAGGCCCCCCTCCCACCCCTGGCTCTACAGGTGGGACTGGATAGTGGGGTGGGGCTGCCCCTAGCATCCCTGGCCTCCAGCCCCAAGAGGCTGTTTCCCTCTTTCTACTGGCTGGTGACAACCCCCTTGCCAGCTGTCCCCGGGGGGATGCAGAAACTTTCCCCGGTAGAGAACTACTGATCTGGAGAGCATCCTTTTTACCATCTCTGACTCCTTCTCCAGACAGGGAGTCTGACTCCTTCTCTTCCTTCAGGCACAGGCCTCATCCAGCTCAGTTCAGTTCAGTTCAGTTCAGTTCAGTCGCTCAGTCGTGTCTGACTCTTTGCGACCCCATGAATCGCAGCATGCCAGGCCTCCCTGTCCATCATCAACTCCCGGAGTTCATCCAAACTCATGTCCATCGAGTCGGTAATGCCATCCAGCCATCTCATCCTCTGTCATCCCCCCTCCTCCTGCCCCCAATCCCTCCCAGCACCAGAGTCTTTTCCAATGAGTCAACTCTTCAGGTGGCCAAAACATTGGAGCTTCAGCATCAGTCCTTCCAATGAACATTCAGGACTGCTTTCCTTCAGGATAGACTGGTTGGATTTCATTCCTGTCCAAGGGACTCTCAAGAGCCTTTTCCAACACCACAGTTGGAAAGCATCATTTCTTTGGTGCTCAGCTTTCTTCATGGCCCAACCCTCAATCGTGTCCAACTGTTTGAGACCTTATGGACTGTAGCCTCCCAGGCTCCTCTGTCCATGGGGTTTTCCAGGCAAGAGTTTTGGAATGGTTTGCCATTTCCTTCTCCAGGGGGTCTTCCCATCCCAGAGATCGAGCCCAGTTCTCCCGCGTTGTAGGGAGACGCTTCACCGTCTGAGCCACAAGGGATGATCTTTTTCTTTATGGCCCAGCCCTCAATCTGTACATGACTACGGGAACTATAAGGTGTTCGTCCCTATTTCAGGACCTGTATTTGTCTGCCTTGTCTGGCCCAGGCACCACATTCCAGAGCCAGTCGCCCACTCCCAACACCCCATCCTCCACTCAGAGGAGGCTGGAACACCCTCCTAGAGAAAGAACTCAGCCAGTAAGCAAAGGACACCGCTGTCCCACCGCCAACCAGGCCAAGCCCCTCCCCTCTCCAAGCCCCTCCCCTCTGGCCCTGGGCCTGACTCACAGGTCACTGAACAGCCTGAGGGAGTCGGGGTCCCTGCCCACCCCAGGGGGCTCCGCACTGCCTCACCTGGGAGCTACACATTCCTGTCTCCAGGCCCTCTCTGCCCTGGAGCGACCCTGGCTGGGCCCAGAGGCCGGCTCAGATGCCCCCCTCCACTCAGAACCCCACGCACCATTCTCACTGGAGCCCCCCCACTGTGGGAGAGGACCGGCGGACTGGGACAGAGCCCAGCCCCTTACACAGCGAGCAAACGTCAGAACTGCCGCTGCACAATCAGGAGGCAGAGAGCAGCCGTGATTCCTCTGCTCATGAACGCCCAGCCCCCCGGGAGCGTCTTGTCCCACAGGACAGGCCGACACCCACCCCAGCAAGCAGCCAGGCCAGGGGCCACTCAGCCCTGCCTCTGGCCCGCCAGGGAGTCAGGGGCTGGGGCTCCTTTCTGAGCCGTAGCTCCTTTATCCACACAAGGCGGGGGTCGCACTTAAGTGTGCAGGGCCTGGGCCTGCGGGCGTGCTGGGGGACTCCTGCGGCACCCCACATTCCGCTCCCTCCTCACACACACAGCAGCGGCAGCTCGGAGCCCCTGGGGAGCCAGGCTGTGACCACCCCTCAAAAGTGCAAAGAGGTCCTTCAGGACTCAGAAAGGTAATTATCTTCCCAAACAGGTAACCTTAGCGATCCCACCGTGGATTCTCGCCGGTCAAGCTCAGAAGGCCTCCAGGACCTGCGGTTACAGATTCCGGACTCGCTGGGCGGGCCCAGGTCTGGAGATGCAGGTGGGGGGAGGCCTGTGGTGGGCGGCGGCAGGAAGTGGGGGCAGTTCTGGGCTCTCTGCTCCTGCTGCATATGCAAAATGGGGACAAAAGCCTTCCTTCTTGATTCTTGGAAGCGCGGGAGGACAAAATAAGGACGTGATCTGGAAGGTTGAATTTCTCCGCACACGAGTTCTCTGCGGCAGAGTAACTGGGAGGCAAACCCTGAGCTGTGGGACTGGCATAGGGGGGACCCAGCCCTCCAGGACCCTGTCTTTCTGTGAAATGGTAACAGGAGTCCTTGTGCCCACCCCGACTCCCAGCTGCTTCCCTGACCACGAGGCGGCAGAGACCCATAGATCCCCGAGATCGCCCCAGCCCTGGGACAAGCCAGCACCTCTGCTCGGTACCAGGCCCCCCTCCCACCCCTGGCTCTACAGGTGGGACTGGATAGTGGGGTGGGGCTGCCCCTAGCATCCCTGGCCTCCAGCCCCAAGAGGCTGTTTCCCTCTTTCTACTGGCTGGTGACAACCCCCTTGCCAGCTGTCCCCGGGGGGATGCAGAAACTTTCCCCGGTAGAGAACTACTGATCTGGAGAGCATCCTTTTTACCATCTCTGACTCCTTCTCCAGACAGGGAGTCTGACTCCTTCTCTTCCTTCAGGCACAGGCCTCATCCAGCTCAGTTCAGTTCAGTTCAGTTCAGTTCAGTCGCTCAGTCGTGTCTGACTCTTTGCGACCCCATGAATCGCAGCATGCCAGGCCTCCCTGTCCATCATCAACTCCCGGAGTTCATCCAAACTCATGTCCATCGAGTCGGTAATGCCATCCAGCCATCTCATCCTCTGTCATCCCCCCTCCTCCTGCCCCCAATCCCTCCCAGCACCAGAGTCTTTTCCAATGAGTCAACTCGTCGCATGAGGTAGCCAAAGTATTGGAGTTTCAGCTTTAGCATCAGTCCTTCCGGTAAACACCCGGGACTGATCTCCTTTAGAATGGACTGGTTGGATCTCCTTGCAGTCCAAGGGACTTTCAAGAGTCTTCTCCAACACCACAGCTCAAAAGCATCAGTTCTTCGGCACTCAGCTTTCTTCACAGTCCAACTCTCACTTTCATACATGACCACTGGAAAAACCATAGCCTTGACTAGATGGACCTTGGTTGGCAAAGTAATGTCTCTGCTTTTGAATGTGCTGTCTAGGTTGGTCATCTAGGGTCTATCAATTTGCCATCCAGTTTGTGTTATTTCAGTTCCCAAACCTTATCAACACTAGCAGCATCCCTGAAAAGCACAAATCCAAATCCTCGTGATCTTCTAGTAACAGGATCTGTTTTAACCGTGCAGTCCACCACGCCCCCAAATCGAGACAAATAGTCAGATCTTTCTTGCTTGTATCCCAGCTCTCGCCTCCAGTAAACGTCTTGCCGGCATCGGGCTGGTCCCTGCCCGCGTTGACCTGGGAGCCCTCTGCGAATTCCTCCCTGTTCCGACTTCCATAGCGGCAGAGTTGTTGGCAGAGGGGGCTGGCGCCCAGTCTGTGTCCAGCGGCGGCGGCGGCGGCGGAGCATTGTATGGAGCTGGATTAAAATGGCAACGGAAGAGCCTCAATTCTTTTTTTTTTTTTTTTTTAAGTAATTAAATACCAGGTCCTCCCAAGATGCCCGGGTTTTCTCCACTCCCTCTCCTTCGTGGACCCTCCACTTGGAGCGCCCTCCTGTTACCCCAGAAACTGGGTTCACCTCTTAGTGGGTATCGAGCCAAACCAATCAAATCAAAGAGTGGGAGAATGATTTATTATCTGCTGCAAGTAAGGAGAACTTTGGGGGTGCTTCCCAAAGCAGTGTCTCCCAGGACAGCAAAATGCGGGAAGTTTCAAGCTTCGGGAGCACACATCCTTGTGAAAGGGCTTGTGCAAAGAGGAATGAAGCACAGAACTGGGGCAGGTGTCATCCTAGGCTGACAGAGGCCAGGGTCTTGGTTGACTGAAGCCAGGAAAGATTAACATCGTCAGTGGTCTGGCCCCAGTTAGGCTGGCGGCCAGTTGTCCAAGAGGGTTTGGACCCTGTTCGACAGCTCAGAGAATATGTGTCAGACTGTTCTTTATCTCGGAAACAGAACGGGCAGTCTCTATGACTGATGTAAGGCTTCCCTGGGGGCTCGGCAGTAAAGAATCTGCCTGATATGTTGAAGACTGCCTGCTATGCAGGAGGTCAGGATTCATCCCTTGGGTTAGGAAGGTCCTCTGGAGAAGGAAATGGCAACCCAGTCCAGTATTCTTGCCTGGGAAATCCCATGAACAGAGGAGCCTGGCGGGCTACAGCCCTTGGGATCGCAGAGTCAGACACAACATACAGACTAAACCTCCAGGACTGACGCACTATCTCTGGTTAAATTGTTAAATTATTTCCCTGGCCTGGTAATAGCTGTTTGCTCTCACGTGCTTTTGTTTCCTTAAAATCATTCACTCCCGAGGCCTGTTCTTCCTCACAGGCAAGCGCTGAGGCCAGGCTGAGAAGGCAAGATGACCTAGGCCTACAGCGGCTTCCCTCGTGTCCAGAAAGCTACGCTTGGCTCTCTTACCTGGGGCACTCCCTCTCAGGCACGGTCCGCCATCCTCACCAGACGTGGCTTGCCCGGCTCCTCCTCGAAGCACCAAAGCACCCCCGTGGGTGCCTCTCCCTGACCCGGAAGCTGCTCGAGGCCGCCGTCCGGTTCCCACTGTTGGCCTGTCCCCGGTCTCCCCGCGGGGAGAGCGGCTGTATTCAGGCTTGCTCATTTACTAGTGTACAGCAGG
This sequence comes from Cephalophus harveyi, assembly GCA_006410635.1. Taxonomy (NCBI): domain Eukaryota; kingdom Metazoa; phylum Chordata; class Mammalia; order Artiodactyla; family Bovidae; genus Cephalophus; species Cephalophus harveyi. The sequence goes on along the minus strand of SJYT01039392.1, from coordinate 121,934 downwards.
TGGGGAGAGAGAACAGGTACACAGACGTCTCTAATCTCAGAACAAGGCAGGGGGAGAAGTGGGTGCAGTTCAGAGTTGGTGCAGTTCAGAGCCACACCGGTGGCTCCCTGGGAAGGAGTGGGCTTGGGAGGGGGGATCTAGGCTTCCTGACAGAGACATGTACGGTGGGGTGCCAGCCAAGGCCAATTTCCGGAGTTCATAACGACGGTGAAGGCTCAACACCGAGGCAGGTGACACAGAAACAAGCTAAGGTGTCAGCCAGAGACAGTCCCAAGCTTTGAACTGTTTCCTCTTACCTTGCAGCTGAGGGGAAAACGCCCTGGTGGGGGTCAATCCAGGATGGGAGATCAGATCTCTGACCCACCTATAGCCCCTGGCATCTCCCGTCCCAGCTAGGGTCGCCCTAGCTGCACTGATGCTGAAGCTGAAACTTCAATACTTTGTCCACCTGATGTGAAGCACTGACTCATTTGAAAAGACCCTGATGTTGGGAAACAATGGAAACAGTGAGAGACTTTATTTTCTTCGGCTCCAAAATCACTGCAGATGGTGACTACTGCCAAGAAATTAAAAGACGCTTGCTCCTTGGAAGAAAAGCTATGACCAACCTAGACAGCACATTAAAAAGCAGAGACATTACTTTGCCAGCAAAGGTCCGTCTACTCAGAGCTATGGCTTTTCCAATAGTCATGTATGGATGAGACAGGTGGACCATAAAGAAGGCTAAGCACTGAAAAACTGATGCTTGTGAACTGTGGTGTTGGAGAAGACTCTTGAGAGTCCCTTGAACTGCAAGGAGATCCAACCAGTCCATCCTGAAGGAAATCAGTCCTGAATATATTCATTGGAAGGACTGATGCTGACGCTGAAGCTCCAATACTTTGGCCACCTGATGCGAAGAACTAACTCAATGGAAAAGACCCTCATGCTGGGGAAGATTGAAGGCGGGAGAAGGGAACAGAGGATGAGATGGTTGGATGGCATCACCGACTCAATGGACATGAATTTTAGTAAGCTCCGGGAGGGAGGCCTGGCGTGCTGCAGTCCGTGGGGTGGCAAAGACTCGCACAGGACTAAGCGACTAAACTGCACTGAGCCACAGTTAGCCCCGGAGGCGCCCGGAGACTGCAGGCCGTGGTGCGGTTGCCTAGGAAACGCCCCCGCGCCCTGCCTCCGCAGGGCGCCCCGGGCCTTGTAGTTCGCCCGCTGCCTCCTTTTGGGCCGGCCGCGCGGGGAGGGACTACAACTCCCAGGAGGCAGCGCGGCGGAGCCCGGTGGGCGGGGCGGGACCTTTTCCTTCCCGCAGCTCCCGGGGCTCCGCGTCTAGAGGTGGAAGATGGCGTCGCGGACGGTCCTGTCTGGGCTGCGCGGGGTCCGGCGGCCGGCGCCGCCGCCGCTGCTGCTGCTGCTGCTGCTCCTCGGGCCGTGGGCTGCGGCAGGCCATGCCGGCAAGTACTCGCGGGAGAAGAACGAGCCCGCGCCGCCCTCGAAGCGCGAGCCCGCGGCGGAGTTCCGCATGGAGAAGCTGAACCAGCTGTGGGAGAAGGCCCAGCGGGTAAGCGGCGGCCGGGTCCCTCCACCTCGGGGCTCCGCGGGCCGGGCCATCCCCTGATCCTGGGGTCCGCGGAGCGCAGGCCCGGGTCTCTTCTCTCTCGGGGGTCCGCGGGGCGTCCTCTGATCGTGGGGTCCGCGGAGCGCAGGCCCGGGTCTCTTCTCTCTCGGGGGTCGGCAGGGCGTCCTCCGATCCTGGGGTCCGCGAGCCCGGGCTGGGTCTCTTCTCTCTCTGGGGTCGGCAGGGCGTCCTCCTATCCTGGGTTCCGCAGAGCCCGAGCCCGGGTCTCTTCTCTCTCGGGGGTCCGCGGGGCGTCCTCTGATCGTGGGGTCCGCGGAGCGCAGGCCCGGGTCTCTTCTCTCTCGGGGGTCGGCAGGGCGTCCTCCGATCCTGGGGTCCGCGAGCCCGGGCTGGGTCTCTTCTCTCTCTGGGGTCGGCAGGGCGTCCTCCTATCCTGGGTTCCGCAGAGCCCGAGCCCGGGTCTCTTCTCTCTCGGGGGTCCGCGGGGCGTCCTCTGATCGTGGGGTCCGCGGAGCGCAGGCCCGGGTCTCTTCTCTCTCGGGGGTCGGCAGGGCGTCCTCCGATCCTGGGGTCCGCGAGCCCGGGCTGGGTCTCTTCTCTCTCGGGGGTCGGCAGGGCGTCCTCCTATCCTGGGTTCCGCAGAGCCCGAGCCCGGGTCTCTTCTCTCTCGGGGGTCCGCGGGGCGTCCTCTGATCGTGGGGTCCGCGGAGCGCAGGCCCGGGTCTCTTCTCTCTCGGGGGTCGGCAGGGCGTCCTCTGATCGTGGGGTCCGCGGAGCGCAGGCCCGGGTCTCTTCTCTCTCGGGGGTCGGCGGGGCGTCCTCTGATCGTGGGGTCCGCGGAGCGCAGGCCCGGGTCTCTTCTCTCTCGGGGGTCGGCAGGGCGTCCTCTGATCGTGGGGTCCGCGGAGCGCAGCCCCGGGTCTCTTCTCTCTCGGGGGTCGCGGGGCGTCCTCTGATCCTGGGGTCCGCGGAGCGCAGGCCCGGGTCTCTTCTCTCTCGGGGGTCGGCAGGGCGTCCTCTGATCCTGGGGTCCGCGAGCCCGGGCTGGGTCTCTCCTCTCTCGGGGGTCTGCTGGCCGGGGCCTCGAGCTTTGACAGCCTCAGGCCCGCCCGCACATACAGGTGTGAGTCCCTCTTTCTACTCTTCATCAGGGAGCAGGGACCCTGGCCTGGTGATAACAGGTGAAGACAGGGAGGCCTCGGCCTGGGCAGAGGGGCTGCCCCGTCAGTTTGAGGCCGAGATTCCCTCCCAGCGGTCAGGCCCAGGTCTCCTGCCTTGCAGGGTTTTGCCTTTTCTACATTCTGTTTCCTTATATGGAGGAACAAGAAAACGGGTGATGCTGGTCATGAGGACAAGTCAGGGATAGCAGAAATCCTGGAAGCAGGCAGGTTCCTGTTAAATTGGGTGAGAGGATGTGGTGTGAAGGGAACGGCTACCCACTCCGGTATTCTGGCCTGGAGAATTTGCAGATGGGACACGACTTTCACATGCGGTGGGAGGATAACACCTGAAACTTAAGGCTCAAATGAACTGAATCCGACCTTCCTCTAAGCCCAGAGGGCAAAGGACGCCCCTCAGGTCACTCCGCCTGGAGGCAGCTTGGAATGGACGTGTGACCTGCACCAGCAGCTTCCTTATTAACGTAACAGTCCTGCTGTTTCGGGCGGGGTGTGTTTAGAGAAATGGGTATTTACAAGTCCCGTCCCCCCGCCCCGCCTCTGGGCCTCTTGTCTTCGTCTCATCAGCTCCAGTCTTCCAGTTTTAAGCGTTCCTGAGTCCTTGAAAGAGAGCAGTGAGGACTAAGTTTTAGAAAAGAAACTGAGGGGGAAGAAAGGTGGGCAGGAATGTGACAGAGCCGCCTGCGGGGCACTCGGGGCCAGTGGATGCCCCAGGCCCTTAGCTTCCAGGCCCCGCGCTGTCCTAGGCCAGTGCCCTTGAGGGTTCCGCTCGGGGCCCCTAGCTGCCAGGCCCCCTGTGTGTGCCGCCTGCCTGGTGAGAGAGCACTCTGGGTTGGAGAGGCTGGAGGGCTTCCTGGAAGAAGGGGCGCTTGTGCCCGCGAACCTGCCCGGAGCCCTCCTGCCCGCAGGGCCGTGCTGGTCAGCCCCGTCTTGTCTGTGCAGACGCTGCTTTGCGTCTGCCGGCCTCCTCACGCCTCCTGGCCGTCGCCCGCCCCCGTGTGCAGTCCACTGCTGACCTGGTCAGTCTCAGGTCACAGCTGTCCGAGAGGGCCTCCTCTGTTCTCTCGGAGCCCCAGCACTGTCCTTGGACAGGCCGGCCTTGTGCTAGATGTCTTTTCTGGGCCTCTCAGCCCTGAAATTCTCCAATTGCATATACAACTGTTTTCTGATGAACAAAGTGCACAGGTCCTCAGGGTGGGGTTCATGCCCGCTGGCATCATGTTTTGGCTCCCTGAGCAGACCTGTGGAATACAAGCTGGCCTGTCCCAGCCTTCCTAGCCAGCGAAGCTTCCGGAAGGAAGTTCCTCGGGCAGTGGCAGGAGCCCGCAAGGCCGTGTCCCAGGGTCGGCACTCCCCGCCCAGAGCCGAGCCCAGACGGGAGGCAGGGCCAGCACGAGGCACTTTTGGTTCTTAGCCTTTTGGTTTTGTTCTTGGGATAATTTGCTCTCTGAAAACATCAAGACTTTGGCCACCTGATGCGAAGGACTGACTCCTTAGAAAAGACCCTGATGCTGGGAAAGATTGAAGGCGGGAGGAGAAGGGGACGATAGAGGATGAGACGGTTGGGTGGCATCACCGACTCTATGGACATGAGTTTGAGTCAACTCCGGAAGTTCGTGATGGACGGGGAGGCCTGGCGTGCTGCAGTCCATGGGGTCGCAAAGAGCTGGACACGACTGAGCGACTGAACTGACTGAAAACATCACGCTTCTTTTTTTCTAAACGTGAGGTGATCCCACGGTGTGTCTTGCATGGCATGTGCTCAGGGTGGGAGAAGGCGTCCCCCGTCGTCTCTCGCCAGTCCTTCTGTGGGCCGGGGGTGTGGCTCCCACCGGCGTGCAGAGCTGTGGCTGGAGCTGACTGCGTGGACGCTGGGTCCCACGGGATTTTTTTGGGGGTTGGTTGTTGGTTTTGGTTTTTTATTGTTTTGTTTTACCATTTTTGAGGTATGATTGACCTCTGAAAAGTTCTACGTTGTTAATTAGTTTGGAGATAAGTGTACTGGCCCACAAACACACCCACCACCTCCCAGATATTCTCCTGAGCTCTTGTTTGTTATTATTTGTGGTAAGAACCTAAGATTGATGCCCACCCCCCTCCCGCCCCACCTTAGCAAATTTTTAAATGACAAACAGTTTAAATGGGATTCCCAGGTGGCTCAGTGGTGAAGAGCCTCCTGCCTTGCAGGAGACCCAGGTTCAATCCCTGGATTGGGAAGATCCCTGGAGAAGGGCATGGCAACCCAGTCCAGAATTCTTAGCTGGAGAATCCCACGGACAGAGGAGCCTGGAGGGCCACAGCCCCCGGAGCCACGAGGAGTCGAACACAAATGAGTGACTGAGCAGCAAATGCGCACGTCTGGTTGCCAGGGGCTCGTGAGCAGCGAGTCTCTGGGACTCCCGAGCCGCACGGCTGACTCTGCGCCCTTTGACCAGCCCTTCGTTCGCTCTCCGCTGCCTCTTGTCCACTCTCCGCCCCTCGTGTTAAGCATTGTTGTGGAGAAGTGTTTGCAGATATGTCTGGCTTATCTCACCTCACAGAGGGCCAGTTCCCCCTCTGTTTTGAAGCTCGTATTCCGTTGTGTGTCTGTCCCGCATTTTCCTTATCTCGATGGACATCTTGGTTGAGTTGTTCCCCTGTCTTGGCGTTGTGACTGGTGCTGCAGGAAGCTTGGGAGCTCAGGTCTTTCTTGGAGATTCTGCTTCAGGCCCTCTAGGTCAGTGCCCGGCGGGGGTTGCTGGGTCTGAAAGCCGCTCTCAGCTCCGTTTCTGAGGCGCCTCCTCGCTGTTTGCCGGCGGCTGGCCCGTTCGCATCCCACCAGTCGCCCGCCTGGTTGCACCCCCACCAGTCGCCCGCGGGCGCTCCCTTTGTTACCCCCCAGCAGGGGCTGCTTTCCATTCTTCAGAGTAACCGCCCGACCCGTAACCGCTGTGAGGCGGTGTCTCTCGTGGGGTTTCCATTCCTCCCAATGATCTGCCATCTGGATGTCCCTCTTGGCCATTCACATGTGGTGTCTGGAGAAATTTATATTCAAGTCCTTCGCCTGTTTAAGAATTAGGTTATTACTTCTATTCAACAAGGAGTGGAAGCTCCAGGCAGAACAGCCGGGCAAGAAAAAAGAAAAGAAAGTCATCCAGATCAGAGAGGAGGCGGTGGAAGGCTCTGCCCGCAGGCGCCGTGGCTTCATTCGTAGAAAGCCTGAGCGCGGCCCAGCCACTGGACGTGCTCAGCACCCTCGCCACGGTCACGGGCACAGAAGCGACACGCAGGCCTCGCGGGCGCTTCCGTCACCAGCATCCAACTCTCTGAGAAGGAAATTAAGTCCGCCCCCCCTTCCAGTAGCAGCAGAAAGGGTCCGACACCCAGGGACCCGCAGCCGTGTCCTCCAGGCAGGTTCCTACCCTCCCGGGGCCTCCGAGGGGAGCAGAGGAGAGGGCCCTGGGCTCGCCAGAGCCCGACCGAGAGCACCTCCAGGGAGGCAGCCAGGACGCTGCCCAGTGTCTGCGCAGCCGGGCAGGTGGACACCCAGGGAAGTCGGGGCGAGTGGGGCCCCGGCGCCTCTGCCGCGAGTCCTCACCCTGCCTGGCAGCTTCGCTCTCCTCTCCACGCGTCTTCCTGCCCCCTGAAGGCTCTGGCCCCGAGAGGTTTCCCTCCGCCTTCCTGCTCCTGTGCACGCGCAGGCACACACACGTGTGCCTCCAAGCCCGACCGCGCAAGGGTCCCCTTCCTGCACGACAGGCAGGCTGTATGGGGTCAGGTTCCAGCGCCCGTGCCTACCTGGGGTAGTGAGGCCCCGCAGGGAGCCGACGGGGGGTCGCGGAAGGGCTGCCTGGGGGCGCCCACAGCGCAGCCCTGGGTCCTCACCGTGTCACCCCGCCCACCCTTCGAGGGTGCAGGTGTCTGCTCGGTGTGCTAGCGCGTTGGTTTTTAAAGTTGCACGTTTAGCGGGCCTGACCACAGCCTTCACATGCTGGTTCTGGCTTAGAAGCGAGGAGACGCCCTCGGGCTGAGCCAGAGCTGCCTCTGCCAGGAGCCGGAGGGCCCTTCTTAGCCCTGCAGCTCCTATCCAGGGAGGCCCAGCGCCCCTCCATCAGCCCCCAGCACGGGCAACGACCCTGGGGAGCCGTAGCTGTGTTTTTTGTTCTCTAATTGGAAGTCTTCCATAAATACGATCTGCTCTCCAGTCCTTGCGGTTTACCTTTCGTCCGAGTTACACATGCAGGGAGAAGTCTCTCGGGCGAGCCCAGCGTCCACGCGCCTGCGTCCCCGCGCCCGGGTGTGCACAGGCGCCCGGGGTGCAGGCTGGAGGGTGAGCCGGCCTATCTCCCCAGTGCCCGCGTGCAGGCGGCTGATGCCCCGGGGCTCCCTGAGGACGCGGTGTCCCCCGAGGCTGGAGAGTGGGCCGGCCTGTTTCCTCAGCGCCCGCGCTCAGGCCGCCAACACCCCGGGGCTCCCTGGGGACGCAGTGTCCGCCAAGGCTGCGGGGTGGGTCTGGGGCCTCAGGGCCGGTGGGCTCCACGCCGCGCACAGGGGCCCCTTTGACATTCTCGTGCGGGAGCGCAAGCGGGATCTTGAGCGCCCAGGATCCCAGCTCCTCCTCCCGGCGTCTCCTCTCCGAGGTCAGTTTCTTCCGGGCTGTCATTGGTCACCACGCAGCTGGTGGTCAGGCGTCCTCTCTTCTCTTCCCCCCGCAGCTGAATCTTCCTCCTTTGAAGCTGTCCGACCTCCACACCGATCTGAAGATTCAAGAGCGGGATGAATTCAAGTGGAAGAAGCTGAAGGCTGAGGGCCTGGATGAGGACGGGGAGGAAGAGGCGAAGCTGGTCCGCAGCCTCAGCGGTACCTCGCTCCTCTCTCCTCTCTCCTCTCTCCTCTCTTCTCTCGCTCCTCTCTCCTCTCTCATCTCTCCTCGCTCCTCTCTCCTCGCTCCTCGCTCCTCTCTCCCCTCTCTCATCTCTCCTCGCTTCTCTCTCCTCGCTCCTCGCTCCTCTGGCCAGGGGCAGCAGTCTCCCCGGCTCAGGCCCCAGCTTGTTGCTCTGCCTTGGTCTGCGGGCAGGACGAGAGTCAGGACGGCTCCGGTGAGCCTGAGCCCTGCAGGGTGACCCTCGGCTCCAGGCGGTGCAGCTGTCAGGCTGCCCTCGCTGGGCCTTGGCCGGCGGGAGGGGGTCCAGGGCAAGGGCGTCCAGCCGAGTGAGCTCCCAGCGGTCAAAGCCCCAGGTTTGTCTGGTCCGGGAAGACAGCCGGGGAGGCCTGGAGTCACCTGGACAAGGAGGGGTTTCCCGGGGTCTGTTCCCCTGGGAAGAGCGGAGCCCTCAGGGTGCACGGCCGTGCCCAGGCAGGCCGCTCTGTTTGTCTGGGTGACACTGGTCTCTGTGGGCGCCCAGGTGACCTGGCAGGAGACCTGGCCGGCCTGGAGAGCCAGGGCCTGAGCTGGGCCCGCCGATCTGGGGGTGGTGTTCCCCGAGCGGCTGGCTGTGTTCTGGGTGTGGCCCCGAGACCCCACATCCCACCCACCCCCCAGGTGACCCAGCCCCTTTACAAGGCAGATGCCACACCTAGGTGTCCACGTAGTGTGGTAGCCAGGTCTGCCCTGTGCCCTGCAGACGGTGGTCGCCTATGCCCGGCGTCTCGGGGAGCTGCCGCGGAGGGTTGGCCTGGCGGCTGGGCTGACGGCAGACCCGCCCCCCAGAACTGGCTGCACCTCCTGGGAGTCTGGCTCCCGTCGCCGGGTGACGGGCTTCTGCAGTTTAGGGAGAGGGTCAGACACGGGTTCTTAATGTTTCGAAAACCGCAGGCTGGACACCAGGAGCAGAGCCTCTCCACGGCTCACTCAGGCCCCTGTGGGCTGAGCCCCCAGGCAGGGTAGACAGGGCAGTTTAGCCCATGAGGTGAGCTCAGGCTGAACGGGGCCCAGGGTGCCTCCAGCAGCAGGCGGGCGCCCAGGGCCAGGAGCTGGGTCCGGGGGCTGCGGGGCCCTCGGGGACCACTCGTGTCCAGCGCTCGTGGGGTCAGGCCCAGAGGAGGGGCTGGGGGTCAGGAGCCAGGTGGCCTCGGCTTCAACGAGGACGCCAGGAATGGAGAGCAGGAGAAGGGAAACCCAGGGCCCCGGGAAGCCCGGGGTGAAGCCCGGAGGGCAGGTCCTGTCTGCAGCCTGGGGCCCCTCCCTCTGAGCAGGGAGGGCGGGGCAGGGGGGGGTGGTTGATGGGAGTGGGCGAAGACTCCGGGAGGGGCGTCCAGGGGTCCAGGGCGGACCCAGCAGCCCAGCCCCGCTGCTGAGAGAGCTTCCTCCAGACCTCCCCAGGCACCCTCCCGCGCTGTGCGGAGACAGCTGCGTGGAGATGCAGGCCCCTGTGTGGTGCGGAGGTCGTGGGTGGGCGCTGCGTCCTGGGAGTTGCGGAGAAACCTCAGCCGGTCGCTGGCCTGCAGTGGCCAGCCAGCAGGGGCTGAGCCAGTGTCCCCCAGCTCCACGGTCATTGGTTTTCCTCTGTGCCTCCTGTACCTGTCTCTTATACACATCTAGATGTGTATAAGAGACAGGCATTCCCGCTCCTTCCCCAGGTCCTGGGCGGGCATGGTGGAGCCCCGGGTCCCCGCTTCTTCCCCAGGTCCTGGGCGGGCGGAGGAGGGTGCAGCCCTCCGCCCTGACCCCACCCTGCTCCTTCCTAGTCATCCTGGCCAAGTACGGTCTGGACGGCAGGAAGGACTCGCGGGTCGTGAGCAGCAACTTCCTCGACCACGGCCCCGACGACGAGAGCCTGGAGGACCCCCGGCTGGAGAAGCTGTGGCACAAGGTACTCTCTGCCTCGAGAGCCACCCTCGGCCCTGGCGGCTGGTCTCACCCCGCGGGCCCTCCTCCCCGGCCCCGCTGGCCTGTAGTCCCATGTCTGCCCCACCTAGAACGCTTGCTGCTGTGAACAGGAGCTCGCAACGCATGTTTGCACGGAGTGCCTCGTGGCGTGTGCGGGCCTGAGCCTCATGCGTTACCAAGAGTGCTCATGAACCTGTGGTTAGAAACAGGTTCGGGATATCACGAGCGGCTCTTTTCACTTGGTGCCTGGACTGTCGACCTGTGAACAGGGCGGGCGACGGGGGCACTGACTGCTCCCTGCCGAGGGAGCACCCGCGTGTAACTGGGAGTCGGCCCTCTGCGGAGTCAGCCAACTGCCGATCGTGCAGCGGCGCAGTGGTTTTTTTGAAAATAGCATGCACGTAAATGGGCCCACGCGGGTCAGACCTGTGTTCGGGGTTATCTGTGTGTGATCTGCGATTGGATCCTGTGGATGGTTTCTGTGAGCTCGGCCGGGGTGGGGATGCTGGCTGGCCGGGGGCCCGTGGGGGGCTTCTCTCTTGTTTGCTGGACCTGCCGTCCTTGGTTATTAGGGGTGGAGGAGGGGAGGCTTCCTCAGGGCTGAGCTCAGGATCAGTTCTTCCTCGTGTGTCTGCACCCTGCACCTCCACCCCTGGGCAGGTGGGGCGATGCCCTGGGGAGTGCCCAGGACTCCCCCCGGCCCAGGGTCCTGCTGGGATCCATCCCCATGCCCGGCTCACTGGGTGGTCTCCCCACCATCCGCCCTGGAGGCGGTTGGGTCTGGGCTCCTGCCCTGTCCCGCAGTAAGGTGGGTAAAGGCTGAACACCGGGCCTGCGCTGGGGTCCCGCTGGCCCGGGTGAGCGCGGGCCCCGGGGCATTCACTGGAAGCGCTGCCCTTCCAGGCGAAGACCTCCGGGAAGTTCTCCAGCGAAGAACTGGACAAGCTCTGGCGGGAGCTGCAGCACCACAAGGAGAAGGTGCAGGAGTACCACGCGCTGCTGGAGACCCTGGGCGGGACCGGAGGTGCTCCCTGCGGCGGCCCGGTCCCAGAATGTTCCAGAACAGGGGGGCGGGGGGTACGCCACGCCCGCAGGGGTGGGACCAGAGATGCTCCCTGCGGCGGCCCGGGCCCAGAGCCTTCCAGAACAGGGGGGCGGGGTCACCACGCCCTCAGGCCTCCCGGCTTCCAAGCAGGAACCTCAGCCTCTCGGGCCCCATCGGGTGCTCAGACGGACCGGTGCTGCGGCAACGCGGGCCGCCCCTCCTGTCGCTTTGGGGGTGGTCCCCAAGGAGGTCTCGGGGCCCACCTTGGAGTCAGCAGGGCGGGGCGCAGACTCCCAGGCCGGCCCCTCACAGGCCCCCGGCCTGGCTCTGGCAGAAAGCCACGAGAACGCCATCGGGCCGGTGGACCTGAGTGGCGTGCAGGCGGAGGCGCTGGCGAGCAGGCACGCGGAGCTGAAGGACCGGCTGCGGAGCATCGGCCAGGGCTTCGACCGGCTGCGCAGGGTCAGCCACCAGGGCTACGACGCCGAGACCGGTGAGCCGCCACTCGGCTGTGACGCCCGTCCTGGCTCCCCCACCCTCCGTTCCCCGAGCGCTGACCGCGGGGCGGCCACTGCTGTTCACCCAGGGGCACGTCGAGGCCACGAGACGGGCTCCTTGCTCTGCGGCCCAACCCGGGCGCCCTGGGCTCGCTCAGCCCGCCGTAGTGGGGCGCCCGGACCACGCCACAGGCCCACTGTGCCGACCTGAGTTTCCGGGGAGCAGGGACCCCCGCGGCCCGGCCGTGCGGAGGGGTAGGGCCAAGGCTGGCCGCGGTGCTCAGCCCCTGCCCTCCGGGGCCGCACACCTGGACCGCGGCTCCTCCTGCTGGAGTCCTTCCTGCAGCCCCGGGCGGTAGGAGGGGGTCTGCGGGGGATGTGGCGGGGGTTGCCAGCCGCGTGGCCCATGTGTTCCCAGCCTTCTCCAGGGCTGGAGGGAGGTGGCTGACGAGCGCTGGCTAAAGGGTCTCCTCCGTTTGTTTCCATCGCACCGGAGCTGTGAAGACAGGCAGCAGCCCGAGCCTCAGCCTAGAGGTGCGGGTGGGGGGACCCTGCAGAGTCAGAGGCATTCCCCAGCCCTGGAGTGCACCCCCTGCTCACTTAGCGGCTCCTGCGCCCTGGGGAGCGGCGGCCTGACCTGGGAGCTGCCGGCTAAGCGCGGGAGCGAGGAATGCTTCTCGAGGAGGCTGGCACACACCTTGTGCCCTGCGAAGGTGGCATGTGGGCCCCCGGGCGTCCCAGGCAGGAGTCACAGCCCGTCTTCACTCTCGTGCAGAGTTCATGGAGCCCCGGGTGCTGGACCTCTGGGACATGGCTAAGTCAGCCAACTTCACCGAGAAGGAGCTGGAGTCCTTCCGGGTAAGGGTGGTGCCCCAGCCCCGTGGAGTGGCAGCGTCTCCTTGGTGGATGCGCTGATGACACGGGAAAGGCCCCCTTCTCCAACCCGAACAGACCAGCGTGTGCACAGCACCGTCTCCAGTCGCGGCCCCGAGTCCTGGTCGGTGGCCCGTGTGGGACAGTGCCTCCAGGCCGTCTGCTGAGTCTGGGGCTCACCGGATGTGAGGAGCGGGCTCGTAGGACAGGTGGATTGAGTGGGTTATGGAGGCACCCTTGAGGCCCTGCAGGGCCCGTGCTGGGCCCAGAGGAAGGGAGGGTCTTGGGGTCCCTCGCCTCCACGTGGTCCTGTTGTGGCAGAGCCACCACAGGTCAGGGGTCAGGGAAGGTCAGGGCCCTGGGGGCTGTGAGCTGCTGTTTCCCTGGAGGGGAGCGCGGCGGGGGGCGGGCGCTGGGCGCTGGCTTCCGGGGCCTGCAGAGCTGAAGGTGGTGGATGTGTGGGGGAGGCATCTGTCCCCTGGAGGTGGTGGGGGCGTGTCGGGGAGGTTCAGTTGTTTCAATTTCATCCCAGGAGGAGCTCAAGCACTTTGAAGTTAAAATTGAAAAGCACAACCATTACCAGAAGCAGCTAGAAATTTCTCACCAGAAGCTGAAGCACGTGGAGAGCTTTGGGGACCAGGAGCACGTGGCCCGCAGCAAGGAGCGGTACACCATGCTGGAGGAGAAGACCAAGGAGCTGGGCTACAAGGTGGGTGTCGACCCCCCGGGGCCCATCTGGGCCCACGGAGCTCGGTGGGGGCTGCACAGCCTTGAGGGGCGTCGGGGCTGGGCTGTGGGGCAGGGGCCTCCCCCGGCCTTCCGCCCCACCCCCCC
>SJYT01039392.1:50882-86959 GCA_006410635.1 Cephalophus harveyi | reverse complement strand
GGAGCGGGGGGGGGGGGGGGGGGGCGGGGGAAGCAGCACAGTCACGCTGCCTGCCCCGGATTCCATGGCCCCGGGCCAGCCCCACACGTGGCGGTGCTGCTGTGCCCCAGGGCGGCCCCCAGGGCCCTAGCTGGTGACACGCCTGCTGGAGAGACAGGAAACAGAGACCTGGGGGGTGGGGGGGCATGCCTGGGCACCAGGAGCCCCGACCTTAAGCAGAGCGAGGACACCCCCTCCCGCCCGCCGGCCCCCTCTAGGGCCCCCTGAGGCTCGCTGCCCGCAGGGCTGGGTGGGGTCTCTCTCTCCTGGCCCGGGGGAGGGGGGGTGGTGCTGACCAAGAACTCAAGCTGGGACCTTGGCCGACAGCGGGCGGACATGGAGGAGGCCCTGTCCCGGCCGCCCTGCTCAGCTGGGGCCAGGCCTCTAATCTCGAGCTTACGGTCAGCTGGCAGCCGCGGTGGCACAGCCAGTCCCCCGACTATAAAAAACTGCATTACAGGAGGGAGCGGAGCCGGCGGCATTCCGCGGGCGTCTGCAGGCTCCTGCTCCCGCACCGGCCGCCACCCTACCTCCTTGGCGGCCCCAGGGCCTCCTGCAGGGGACGTGAGTCTCTGAGGGCCCACCCGAGCCTCGCGACCAAGAGACGAGGCCGCCCAGACCCAGCGCCAACCGCTCACTGACCCGGGCTCCCCTCTCCATCCCAGGCTTTGAGGAGCAAACACACCTGGCCCATCTGACACCCCTCCCCAGGGGCGGCCACATCCGCGAGCCCCCTCCCAGCCCCCCCAGCCACACGTAACCACCCTTCTCCAGTCTGCTCTTCTGACATGGCCTCTCCTGGCCCCTGACCCCTGTGCTCCTGGCAACACTTTAATGGGACCCCTCCTCTGGGGCAGACCCGGGACCCTTTCCCTCCCTTGTGTGGACGCTGTCCAGGCCGCCAGGCCCAGCAGCTCGAGGCAGGACCACTTCTGGGCCTTCTGTGGACTCCGGTATCTAACTCAGGGCCAAGCCCCAGGAGGGGCCCCCACTGAGCGTGGATGGAAAGAGAGGGGTGTGGAGGCAGCCAGGCCCCTGCCCCTCCCCAGACACCCCTTCCCAAGAAAGGGTCTCCACGTTTCCTGTTTGCTTGTCTGTCCACGAGGAGAGGCGCAAAGCTAGAGCCTGGCCCTGTCTTGCCTTGCTGTGCAGGTGGGCTCCAAAGTCACTGCAGACAGCGACCGCGGCCATGAGACCAAAAGGTGCCCGCTCCTGGGAAGGAAGGCTGTGACCACCCTAGACAGCATGTTAAAAAGCAGAGACGTTACTCTGCCAACTAAGGTCCATCTAGTCAAGGCTATGGTTTTTCCAGTGGTCATATATGGATGTGAGAGTTGGACCATAAAGAAAGCTGAGCACCGAAGAATTGATGCTTTTGAACTGTGGTGTTGCAGAAGACTCTTGAGAGTCCCTTGGACTGCAAAGAGATCCAATCAGTCCATCCTAAAGGAGATCAGTCCTGAATGTTCATTGGAAGGACTGATGTTGAAGCTGAAGCTCCAGTACTTTGGCCACCTGATAGGAAGAGCTGACTCATTTGAAAAGACCCTGATGCTGGGAAAGATTGAAGGCAGGAGGAGAAGGGGACGACAGAGGATGAGATGGTTAGATGGCATCACTGACTGAATGAACATGAGTTTGGGTAAACTCTGGGAGTTGGTGATGCACAGGGAGGCCTGGCATGCTGCGGTCCATGAGGTTGCAAAGAGTTGGACATGACTGAGCGACTGAACTGAACTGAACAGGTGTGATCACTGACATCATGCCTCTCCCACCTGCCTCCTCTCATCCATGTCTGAGAAGCCTCCACTCCACCCCGAAGCAGGTCCAGTCCCCTCCCCGGGCTCTGGACCACAGGAAGTGGCAGAAGGGACACTCTACAGGGTTTGGGGCCCAGGCACGAGGGGCTGGCAACCCCCAGGTTCCCTGTCTTGGAACCAGCCACCCGGCTTGTGCTGTTGGAAGGTAAGGCCCAGAGGAGAGCTGAGGCGTCCCGGCCAGTAGCCAGCGCCAGGGCCCCAGGCCACGGCTGAGGTCACCCACCAAATGCCACTGCCCAAGTGACCGTGGCCCGCCGCGCGGAGCAGAGGGAGCCGTGCAGACTGCTGGCCCCAGAGTCGCAGCCAGGGAACGGCGCTAAGGTTTGGGGGTATCTGTCTCACGGCAATAAGTCACATGGAAAATGAAGATCCGGAGGGGAGCGTCCTGCCAGCAGGAAGCAGCTACCTGCAGGTTCACGGCCGCCCTTCACTCTGGAGACAGATGCTGTGGGTCACAGAGGTGCAGCAAACCTCACTCCCGTCATAAATGCCATTGCTCCCGGGGAAGAATATCCCTAGGGGAGAAGCATCACGTTCAACTCCAAGAGTCACTAGCCATGAGAAAGAAAAGCCTTCCTTCAAACGTCCGATGAGCCCGGTTAGATCCAGGCTGATCCCTCTCTTTAATCTCCAGTGTCCAGACCTTTGTCCCTGGATCTCGGTACCCCCAGCTCCTCAGAGAATTCCACTCCCTGCTGGCAAAGACCACACAGCAAAGGCCAGTCAGGGACAGAGACTCTGAAGGACTTTCCTGCTGAGAAGATTCTAGAAAGTTCCATCCACACAGCACTGGCTATCAATCAGAAAGCTGGCAGAGCTAACTGAGCCTTGGGATGTTATTCTGCAGTTTCCTAATAGAGTGAAACATCTACTGATTAAGGTTTCATTTGTCTCTGCCTCTATTTGGGGAGAAAGAAGCAAAGTGTGATGAAATAAGTTCACGTGAAATGAAGTTTAAATCTCACCTGATCGTTTCATACCCACTAGGAGTGGGTATTTAAACGTATTTAAATAACTGGTGTGCTATTTAAGCAACACACAGAAACAAAACAGAAAACAAGTGCTGGCGAGGGTCTGGAGAAACTGGGACCCTCGCAACTGTTGGTTGGGAACGCAAGATCGGACAGTCGTCTGGAAAGCAGCGTGGCAGTTCCTCAGAACATTCGACCGAGAACCACCATCTGATCCAGCAAGTGTATTTCTGGGCACACACCCAAAAGAATTAAAAGTAAGGTCTCCAAGAGATATTTGCCTGTGACATCATTCACAATAGCTAAATGTGGATGCAGTCCAAGTGTCCATCAACAGACGGATGGATGAACACAACGTGGTCCGTCCATACAGCGGAATCTGATTCAGCCTGGAAAAGGAAGGAAAGTCTAACACCTGCTGAATGTGGATGAGCCATGAGGATGCTGAGCCAAGTGAGACAGGCCAGTCACAAAAGGATAGACCCTGAGTGATTCCACTTAGATGAGGTTCCCAGAGTTGTCAAAATCAGAGGCGGAAAGCAGAATGAGGGGTGGCGGCTGGGCGGGGAGGGGAGCACGGAGCTGGTGTTTGATGGGGACAGAGTTCAGGACGATGAAGAGGTTCTGGGGATGTCGGTGGTGATGGGGGCACAACCACGTGAACGAACGTGCTCACTGCCGCTGAACTACAATAGTGGCTTAAACGGTGCGGTGTGCATCATGCGGACTTGGCCACGGTGAACCAAAAACTAGGACAAATACCAAACAAGCTCCCCGGAGAGTCGGCTCTGTCCCACCCTCCAGCGAGCCACCTGCCCACCCCCACCCCGCCACCACCCAGCAGGATGCAGCCACGCGGTCCAGGCACCTCACATCCTCGGAGCAGCTCCCGCTAAACGCCAGGAGCTCATCGTAATCACCCTGACAATGGCCCCTGCACACAGGAAGGGGGCACCCAACCCCACCCTGAGCAGACAGCAGGGGCGTCAGCCTTGACCCTGGACTCTGTCCCTGGCTAACCCTCCAGCTCCCAGTCACCCACTAACACCCTGCTCCAGCCAAGGCCACTCGCTGGTGACCCGCCTCCCTCCAGTGCTCCCTCCAATGCTCCCGCCAGTGCTCCCCCCCACCCCCACAGGGATGCACTGGGCACCTGCCCAGGTGAGGGGCCCCTCAGGGCGAGCCTGGGGCCTTGCTTTCCTCTGCATCTCCCCAAGTGCTGGCTGAGGGTCCTGCTTTAAAACGGTGTCCTGAATGACTCGGCCACGGAGAAGGCCTGCCCCTCCCCACCTCCACCCTGTCCCCCAGGGGTGCAGGAGGACAGCGGACTGGGTCAGCTGGTGTCCCCACCCCTGCATTGGGACAGGGAGCTGAGGTGCAGGCCGGGGAACAGCAGGTGGAGACCCAAACCCAGGCCCCACTCACCGCACGGTGCCTGCCGCAGTGAGACTCGGAGGCCCAGGTAGGAAGGACACTGCTCGGAGTGCCCACCACGGGGAGAATTCTGCCAGGCACGCCTGCCAGCCCGGAGCCACCATGGAAGTGGGGGCTGGTGCCACCCGCCCAGTCCCACATCTTCATGTGGGAGAAAAGTGGTCCGTGGGCAGGAAGTGTGGCTCACCCGAGGCTCCCAGGGGTGGTGTCCTCACCACCCGTCCTGGCTGGCCCTCCTCCCACCCCGCTTCCTAATGCTCCTGAACCTGCAGGCCCCGCCCCCAGCCTCCTCACACCCCGCCTCCATCCCCCCAGCACTCTGGGGCCAAAGCCACCACCCCCGACAGGCCTGCTGGTGGCACCATCCCGCTCCAGCAGCTTCCAGGGCTCCCTGCTGCCCTGGGAACACAGCCCAGCGCTGGTCCAGCCTCCGGGGCCTCCCATAACTGGGACACGGCTTCCGCCTTTGACCTCACCTCTGCCACTCTACCAGGGTCCCCACACACACTGGTCCTGCCACCAGCCATGCTAATGTCTGTCTGGAACCCCTTTTCTCTTCACTATACCCTACCTTCAGCAGCCAGGCTCAGTTGAACTCCTATTCAACCTGCAGAGGCCCCATTCAAGCTCAGCCTACAAGGGCCTCCCCAGCACCCCCAGCCTGTGGCCCTTCCAGGCTCCCCTCGCACCCCTGAGGACTCTGAACATCCTTGTCTTCTCACATAGCCTGAGTCTTTCTGGCGCAGCATGGGCTCTCCACTCCAACCCTGCACCCAGGGCGGCACACGGAGAATCCCCTGAACACATTCCCTGCTCCTCCAGACTCCCGGGCTGGAGACCACGGCTCCAGCAGGTCCAGCAGCTCCAGCAAGACCAGCATTTGGACCACAATGCCCACAAGAGGCGGCCGAGGGCTTCTCGGTGCTGGACATGTGAGCACCGTGGTCTCTCCTGCTCCGGAGCATCACCCTTCGCTCAACTGTTTGTTCTTGTAGTTCCGTGGCTAAGTCACGCCCAACTGTTTGTAACCCCATGAAACTGTCCTCCACCGTCTCCCGGAGCTTGCTCAGACTCATGTCCATCGAGTTGGAGATGCCATCCAACCATCTCATCCTCTGTCATCCCCTTCTCCTCCTGCCTTCAATCTTTCCCAGCATCAGGGTCTTTTCCAATGAGTTGGCTCTTCCCATCAGGTGGCCAAAGTATTAGAGCTTCACTATACTCGGTTACATATACATATTCACTATACTCATTTATATACCCATGAAGAATTGATGCTTTTGAGCTGTGGTTTTGGAGAAGACTCTTGAAAGTCCCTTTAACTGCAAGGAGAGCCAACCAGTCCATCCTAAAGGAGATCAGTCCTGAATATTCACTAGAAGGACTGATGCTGAAGCTGAAACTCCAATACTTTGGCCACCTGATGCGAAGAACTGAGTCCTTGGAAAAGACCTTGATGCTGGGAAAGATTGAAGGCAGGAGGCGAAGGGGACGATAGAGGATGAGATGGTTGGATGGCTTCACCGACTCAATGGACATGAGTTTGAGTAAGCTCTGGGAGTTGGAGACGGACAGGGAAGCCTGGCGTGCTGTGGTTCATGGGGTCGCAAAAAGTTGGACATGACTGAGCGACTGAATTGAACTGAACTGAACACTTACTTTGTAAAAATGACTTACAATGCTCGCTGCTCCCCAAGGGGCTGACGGGATGGGCTGGACCCCAGGAGCTGGGGAGGAGGAGAGGTGGAGCCGCGGGCCAAGGCCTGGGCGCCAGCCCTGGACTCCGCCGTCCACCACCCACGGAGTCCCTCCGCAGTCAAGGACCCTGATCCTTGGGGCTAAAGCCGGCTCACGCGGGAACGCCTTGAAAGTGTCCTTGACAGGACCTGCTGACGTGAGAGATGGGGACTTCCCCTGGCCCCTGTCCTAGAAGCTTCCATTCCCCCTTAGGCCCTGTGCAAATGCCTCCCCAAACCCTTCCCGGCTGCAGCAGAACGCCCGCCCCCCCACCCCAGGTCCACCACTCTCCCTGCGGCTGAGCCTGTCCTGGGCGAAGGGTGCCCCAAATCTCTGCTCCAGCACTCTGGGGCCAAAGCCACCACCCCCGACAGGCCTGCTGGTGGCACCATCCCGCTCCAGCAGCTTCCAGGGCTCCCTGCTGCCCTGGGAACACAGCCCAGCGCTGGTCCAGCCTCCGGGGCCTCCCATAACTGGGACACGGCTTCCGCCTTTGACCTCACCTCTGCCACTCTACCAGGGTCCCCACACACACTGGTCCTGCCACCAGCCATGCTAATGTCTGTCTGGAACCCCTTTTCTCTTCACTATACCCTACCTTCAGCAGCCAGGCTCAGTTGAACTCCTATTCAACCTGCAGAGGCCCCATTCAAGCTCAGCCTACAAGGGCCTCCCCAGCACCCCCAGCCTGTGGCCCTTCCAGGCTCCCCTCGCACCCCTGAGGACTCTGAACATCCTTGTCTTCTCACATAGCCTGAGTCTTTCTGGCGCAGCATGGGCTCTCCACTCCAACCCTGCACCCAGGGCGGCACACGGAGAATCCCCTGAACACATTCCCTGCTCCTCCAGACTCCCGGGCTGGAGACCACGGCTCCAGCAGGTCCAGCAGCTCCAGCAAGACCAGCATTTGGACCACAATGCCCACAAGAGGCGGCCGAGGGCTTCTCGGTGCTGGACATGTGAGCACCGTGGTCTCTCCTGCTCCGGAGCATCACCCTTCGCTCAACTGTTTGTTCTTGTAGTTCCGTGGCTAAGTCACGCCCAACTGTTTGTAACCCCATGAAACTGTCCTCCACCGTCTCCCGGAGCTTGCTCAGACTCATGTCCATCGAGTTGGAGATGCCATCCAACCATCTCATCCTCTGTCATCCCCTTCTCCTCCTGCCTTCAATCTTTCCCAGCATCAGGGTCTTTTCCAATGAGTTGGCTCTTCCCATCAGGTGGCCAAAGTATTAGAGCTTCACTATACTCGGTTACATATACATATTCACTATACTCATTTATATACCCATGAAGAATTGATGCTTTTGAGCTGTGGTTTTGGAGAAGACTCTTGAAAGTCCCTTTAACTGCAAGGAGAGCCAACCAGTCCATCCTAAAGGAGATCAGTCCTGAATATTCACTAGAAGGACTGATGCTGAAGCTGAAACTCCAATACTTTGGCCACCTGATGCGAAGAACTGAGTCCTTGGAAAAGACCTTGATGCTGGGAAAGATTGAAGGCAGGAGGCGAAGGGGACGATAGAGGATGAGATGGTTGGATGGCTTCACCGACTCAATGGACATGAGTTTGAGTAAGCTCTGGGAGTTGGAGACGGACAGGGAAGCCTGGCGTGCTGTGGTTCATGGGGTCGCAAAAAGTTGGACACGACTGAGCGACTGAATTGAACTGAACTGAACACTTACTTTGTAAAAATGACTTACAATGCTCGCTGCTCCCCAAGGGGCTGACGGGATGGGCTGGACCCCAGGAGCAGGGGAGGAGGAGAGGTGGAGCCGCGGGCCAAGGCCTGGGCGCCAGCCCTGGACTCCGCCGTCCACCACCCACGGAGTCCCTCCGCAGTCAAGGACCCTGATCCTTGGGGCTAAAGCCGGCTCACGCGGGAACGCCTTGAAAGTGTCCTTGACAGGACCTGCTGACGTGAGAGATGGGGACTTCCCCTGGCCCCTGTCCTAGAAGCTTCCATTCCCCCTTAGGCCCTGTGCAAATGCCTCCCCAAACCCTTCCCGGCTGCAGCAGAACGCCCGCCCCCCCACCCCAGGTCCACCACTCTCCCTGCGGCTGAGCCTGTCCTGGGCGAAGGGTGCCCCAAATCTCTGCACCACCCCTATCTGCATGCCCTGTCCCTGCCCGGGAGCCCTAAACACTGCCGTGACCACCCCAGAGACAAAGATCTTGGGCTCCTGTTCAAAGAATCTCATCAGGCTGCCGTCCATGTGGAGGCCCCAGAGCGCACATGTCCACCCATGGGGTGCCCAGAGCCACACGGAGCCCCCTCCCCTAGCCCCTCCCCGACACCCAGAGGGCGCTGACCCCGCCCCCACACCCCGGGCCCTCTCTCGGCAGTCGGCCACTGGCGTCTCAGTGTGGGTGAAGGGGCCGGCGTCCTGTCGCTGCTCTCTGGAGTGGTCTGGGGGCGTGGCTCTAGGGCCCAGGGGCCAGGCTGGGGCCTGCGCCGGGCAGGAGACGTTAATTCCTTCATCCAGAACCTTCCAGAGCCTTCTGGTGACTCTAACCCCCGCTCCAACTCGGGGCCCACAGACTCACTGAGATCTGAATTCTGACACCTTCCGAGTTGGGGTGACTTGTCATGGGCTGGATGGTGGCCCCAAAGGATAGGCTCACATCCTGGAGCCTGCGACTGGGCCCTCATCTGGAAAAGGCTCTCTGCAGGTGTGCCCAAGGGAAGGCTCCCAGACCCTCCTGAGTATCGAGGGGCCTTGACTCCAGTGACCTGGGTCCCGCGTGAAGTGGGACCTCGTGAAGCCAGAGCAGACAGGAGGGATGTGGCCACAAGCCCGGGAACACTTGGGACCCCTGGGGACTGGAACAGGTGGGGAGGACCCGCCCAGCCCCGGCCCGACCTTGATTTGGACAGAACGGTGAAGGGGCAGGATGCTGTTCTCAAGCGCGGGATGCGGTCATTCGCTCCGTGGCCCCCGGGCTGAACCAGCCACCCTCCGCCCAGGAGGCCCGCGTCCCGAGTGGCCTGCTGGCTCTGACCACACACACAGGGCTGCATGGTCCCTGCTCACACCGCCCTGTGTCACCCAAGCTGGTGACAGTCTACAAACCGGCAGAGCCGCGGCCCCTGCCAGGGCCTGGAGGAGAACGGTGCCCCGTGGGATCCGCTGGGTGGCAGAGTGTCGGGAAAGGCTGGCCCAGCCATCCGCCGCGCCCACTGTGTTCTCTGGCTACCGCTGACCGGCCGGCACTGGCCAGGGGCCTCCAGACAGTCTGCAGGGGAGAGGAGGACCCCCAAGAGGGACTTTCTGTGGGAGGGAGAACCCGCCTTGGAGCCCTTGGGTCCGGGCAGACCCGCTGGGCCCACCCAGAGCCCAAGGCCCAAACTCGGGCCTTGCACAGAAGCCCCAGGCCGGCCGGCCACAGTCCACGCTGTTGGCCTGCCTGCCCGGGACAGGACTCAGCAGCTTGAGTTGCAGCTTCCGCCCTCCCCGGAAACCCTGCGACTTCTAATGCCTGGAATCACTGACGGTCAGAGAAGGAGCCCACCCACACCAAGAGTAGGAATTTTAAACTCTGAGGTCTCTGGGGGGAAACCATCCAGCGGACTCTATTACATTACGTCCGGGCAAATAAACCAGTCTCCAAGGAACCGGTCCTCCCGGCCGCCCCCGCTCGAGGGCACACACCAGCGGCAGCCGCGGCCCGCACCCCAGTCCTCACGGCAGCCACAGGCCACCCTGCCAGAGTCTCGGCCCCGGGAGTCCCACCGGTCCAGCCAGGATGCTGGTCTCTGTCCCGCCAGGGCCCCCAGCAGCTCCAGGGCCCCTCCCTTCTCAGGAGGGAAGGGCGGCCACACACACCAAGCACGCTGCAGCCTGTTGCCCCCCACCGTCCATGCAAGGGAGAGGGTCGGAGCAGGGCCGGGGCCCCCCACCCACCTGCCGCTGGCACCTCTAAGGTCCGGTGGAGAGGACTCTGGACGGCGTCCCGGGCAGGCCTTCTCCGCCAGCCCCGGGCGGACGGGCCAACAGCTGCGCTCACCTCTCCTTCCTGCTCGAAACCCCCCGGGCAGGAAAACGCACGGGCGGAGCCTTGTGCAAGGCCTTCCGACTCCGGCTGTGGAGCCCCTGCCAGCCCCAGGGCCGCCGTGCCAAAGTGCCCGCTCCCCCAGCCCGCCTGCACCTCCGCTACGTCACCCCTCCCCGCCTCTCTCTGCAGCATCTCAGAGCTCCTAACCTCCCTGGAGCCCAGGACGAGCCATCAGCACGAAATCCAGGGGCTGCAGTCGGCCTGCCCTCTCAGCTGCAGCCCCAACCTGCTTGTTCACCTGTCTGCCCAGCTCCTCAGCAGTTTGCGTCTCGTCCCGTCAAAGCCAGGGCCCACGGACCTGTCCCGCCTCGCACCACCCTCGCCCCTTGCGGAATGAGGGCCTCAGGCCCAGCCTCCAGTATGACCATGTCAAGTGCGCTCCCTGTGCCCAGAGAAATCCAGGCACGATCAAGCTGCGAAGCGTGGGGGGGTGGGCCGGGTGCACTGGGCCCTGTGGGCACCCCTGGCCGGCTCTGTCCTCTCCAGGGGCTGTGAGTTGGGAAGCGATCTGTGCTCCTCTAAGAGGGTGGGGAGGTAGCCTCCAGCTCGGAGCCCCGATCACCCTTCACACGAGGGAGGGGTCCGTGACCGCCCACCCGCGTCTGGGGTCTCGGGCTGACCGGATTTGGGATGCACAGCCCCCACCCAGGCCGCACCCTCCAGCCCAGCACCGAGGTCATTGAGGCGGCTCAGCAGGAGGCACTCGGCCGGACAACAGCCTGGGGCGGCCACAGACAGGCCTGGGCCCTCGGACAGAGGAGGGGAGGGACTGGCCCCACCCCCAACAGCAGTGCAGGCCTACAGCGGCCCCCTTCACTGGGAGAACAGAGGGCTGGGGCGCTGGAACACACCCCCCCGCCGCCCTGCACCCCGACCTCTCCACCTGAGGGCCTGTGCATTCCCCCCGCCGAGCCTCTCCCGGCTGGAGGCTGGCTCCCCGCAGCGCTCACCTGGCCTCAGACGCCACCTCGGCCCTGGGCACCCCCACCCGCCTCACTGCTGGGCCCCTGCATTCAGCCCTCATCCCTGACGTCGGCCTGGGTGGGGAGCTCAGGGCCCAGGGACCTGAAGTGTCCACTAAGCACAGCCTCAGTGGACACGTCTGTTCTCTCTTTTTCCCAGCTGAGCGGCTCTGAAGCCCTGTGACCAGGCCCTGAACAGCCCCCGGGTGGCCCTGCACCGACTTCACGCGGGAGGGTGCACGCTCGCAGTCCTAAGCCCCTGCCTCCGGCCAGAAGTGCAGGGTCCAGGCTGGGGGCTAAGCGCCGGCCTCTTTGAGACCGCAGGCAGCTGCAGGCCCAAGAGAGGCCAGGGCAAGCGGGATGCCCGGCTATGGGGCCATGGCCCAGCCAGCAAGCCCACGGCCCATGTACTTACAGAATCCACACCTGGTCCCGCCTTCAAAGATGAACCCGTTGGGCACGGCCCCGTAGCGCCGGAGGTCCGACAGCTTCCACTGCCCCGCCACGGCCGGGGGGACGTCCCTGGCCACCACGAGGATGTCGTTGCAGAGGTGCAGGGTGGCGGGGCCGCTCTCCAGCTTGGTGCCCGGAGCCACGATCACGGGGAACCTGTGCACTGGGGCGGGGCGGGGCGGGGCGGGGGTGACAGAGTGTTGCTGGGAGCAGACGGCAGCCAGAAAGCAGGAGCCCAGGTGTCAGCCCCCGAGGGCAGGGCCGCCCGGCCACAGCCCCGCCCTGCCCCGTCCCAAGGGGGCCCGCCCTGAGTGCCCCACCGCCCACCCTAACAAGGCTGGACCAACCCCAGTGAGCTCCGGGAGAAGCACACGGGCCACGGCTGGTGAGTCCGAGGCCTCGGGCGCCTCCTCTGCGAAACCCCCGGCCAGGGCAGCTACTGTGGTCCCATTCCAAAGATGGGAACACGGAGGCCTAGGAGGCCCAGGCTCCGGCCGCTTCTGGAGAGTCCCAGCCCGGCTGCAGGGACACGCAGGAAACCCCAGGCCCTCCCTGCTCCAGTGAAATGGTCTCCCTGGCGCTGAGCATAACAATTAGCTCCCCGAGACCTCCTCTCCGCCTCAGCTCAGCCCTTTGCCCCTGAAGCCCCTCAGGAGGGCGGTGGTGAGCTCTTCTCTCCTCACAAGCCCCCCCCACCCCTCTGCCCCGAGACTCGGAAGGACCTTGGAAGAGGGGTGCATCCCAGAGCAGCCAGGCCCAGGAGCGGAGGGCGGCTTCCCGGCCTGTGCCCACCAGACTCATGTCCCCCCCAAAGCCGAGGGGCCAGCCCCAGCCCTGCCTCCTCCTCCCTCCCTGAGCCCACCCGAGCCCCCGTGGTGGGCAGCAGCCCCTGGGCAAGAACGCTCACAGCCTGGCCCCAGGGGGCCAGGGGGCCACAACCCAGCACCACATCCTGGTGATTTCTGTTTAAGGTGCCAGGACAGGGCACCGGCTGCCTCTGCACCAAGCCCCTGCCCACTCCCCCACCCCCCACCCTAACAAAAAAGGAGTCACGCGCTGAGCCAGGCTGAACCGGCGGGAGCCCCAACGGGAGAACTTTCTGGAAAAGGCTCTTCCCTCCTGCCCCTGTGCCCCCTCACTGGGCCGTCCACACATGTCCCCCGCCCTAGATGCCTGTTCTGGGGGCTCCCGGAGGAGGGACGAGCCGCTGACCCCTAGCTGGGCTGGGCTGAGGTGAGCGAGGCCCCTTACTCAGGGTGCAAAACAGGGGCCAAGATCAGTGATATTTTAACAATGATTTAAACAACAAAAAATCAGTGCAAAAAGTCCATGGTGAGTGAAACAGCTTAAACAAAGCCCAGGCTGGCTGTGGCATTGGGGCAGATGTGGACGAGAAGGTTTAAAGACGGCTCACAGACCAGCTTCGCTTTAAGATTTTGACATTTCGGTTCATCATGGGCTTCGAGCTTTCATTTTTAACTGTTTAATATTGTGTTAAAACATCGTGGCTTTTGAGATAACGCGGGGCTTTGGGATTAAACCGTACACACCGCTATATGTACGTTAGGCAAGCAACACAGTCCTACTGGACACGCCCAGGGAGCTACGCTCGGTGTCTTGCAGTAGCCTGTGATGCACAAGGACCTGAAAGAACACACACACGCGTGCCCACACACGCGCGTGTGCCCACACACACACACGCACAAACGAGCCACCCGCCGCCTGCCCGAAGCTGACGCAGCAGCCTGTGAGCTAGCTGCGCTTCGATAAAATATGCCAGGCATGGGTTCTGATGACTCAGCTGGGGGCTGGCCCGCCTCTGCTCGACCAGCCCGGTGGGCAGCTGGCGGGGCTGGGTCTTGCCCTTCTTCCAAGAGCACCTTGTCCTGCACCCCGCACCCCCCTTGTGGGGCTCAGGGGGGCTGGCTCCTCCTCCCCAGGGCTCCGGGGTTGGGCAGCCACCTGCTCAGACTAAAGGCCCCCAGGTCACACGGATGTGGCCAAGTTTGGGAGCTCAAGAGGCGTCTCCCCCATGAACCTACCATCGCCCCAATCACGGCCGACCAGAGGGCGCTCAGCAGGCACTGGGGGTTGTGACCTGGCCTCTGCAGCCCAGCAGTGAGACCCCCTGGGACCCCTGAGGGCAGGCAGAGGCCATCCCCGTGGGCCCCGGGTGCACTCACCCTCACCCAGCGCGAAGCGGATCCGGGCGTCCCAGGCGCACATGGCCTCGCGGCTGTCGAAGCCCAGCATGACGGCCTGCGATAGACAGACGATGGCCAGCGTGTGGGCCAGGCCCTCGTAGGGCAGGCCGGGCTCCAGCCCGCAGATGTCCTCCAGCGTCAGGCTGCTACGCTCCCGAAGCCCCTTGGCGCGCTCCGACTTGTCCTTGTAGGCCAGCATCAGCAGGCAGTCTGCGGGGGGTGCAGGGGCAGGGGTCAGTGCGGCCACCACCTCGAGTGCCCAGCACCACCCCCCACCACACGCCAGAGACCCAGGCTCCAGGCACGGCCTGCCCCCAGCAAGCCCCGGGCACCGCGAGCCTCCACCCCCTCTTGTGCAAAAGGTACCCCCACCCCACACGGCCATGGGCCACGTGGGCAGAAGTGGGCTCAGGACACTCCCTGGCGGAGACCTGCCCACCCGGCCCAGGGCCCCCGAATCCCTCCTGAGCGCAGGCGCGCCCCACCCAGCCACCTCCCGGTTTCTGCTGAGGGTGAGGGTCCCGGGCCTGATGCGAACACCCAGACGCTGGAGTGCGAGGTGGCCCCGAGCTCAGCGAACCAGCCCCCTCATCGGGGCAGGAGAGGGCTGGGGGCGGGCACTGGAGGACCTCTCGGGATGGAGCACCTCCCTGCCCACCTAACACTGGAAATGCCTCCCTGCAGACCCGAGGGACAGCCGGACCCCAGAGCCTGACTCCACACTCAGCTCGGGCAGCAGACGGAGAGCAAGAGTGGTGCCTCCTGCCTGCCCGCCGTCAGCCCCTGCCCCGTGAAGACAGAGGTGGACGGCGTGTCCTGGACGCGCGCACCGCTGCGGTCAGGTGGGGACGCAGCCACAGGCAGACTGGACACCAGCCTGCGGGACGGGCTGGCTCCAGCAAACTCCTATTTACAAACCTCCAAGGCCTGTGATGGGGCTCCGCTTCCTATATGTGACCCTGTCCCTAGCGTTTGAAATGCTTATGCCAGGGGAAAAAAAAGGCAAGGCTGTTTTCATTCTCAGGAGAATACACAGAACCCCAGAGCCCACGGAAACCCACCTGCCACCAGAGGGTTCGGGCATGTTCTCTCCAGAACAAGCTGCCTTGGAAACGCATGGCCCAGCCCAGAGAGAAATTAGTCACTCGGGAGGCATAAAGGGCACATGTTGGTACGGAAATGCCCCCCAAGTGTCACCAGAGGCTCAAGAGGAGAAAGCCTGGGGAGGCCGTGAGCACAGAGAGACTCCCAGCAAAGACGCGCACGGACACCGGGGCAGCCACGGACGGGAGCCCGGCGTGCGCACAGCCCTGCCGCCCACACCAGGCTGCTCCCCAGACACGCCACCGCCTCCTGCTGCTTCCTGCCGGCAAGACCGGCCTCGCCCGCTGGTGTCGCCGTGCGGCTGGCTGTCCCGTCTCCCGTCTGCCCGCTCCCCACCCTGGAAGGCGAGCTCGCGAAGGCGGTCCTCTTCTGCTGTGACAGTCCAGTCACCCAGCTCCGATGAGGGTGAGGCCCTTCTACCCCAGGAAAGACTGTTTGCTTCGGTCATGGCCTGACCAGCAAAGGCAGGGCGAGGCTGTCCCCTCCCTTGCTTCTAGGAGTCATGCTCCCTGTGATGTCGCCAAGAGCAGGGTCCACAGACTCCTGTGAGGGGCCAGACAGTAGCTATATTCCACTGTGCGGCCCTCGCAGTCTCTGTCACAGTTTTTTCTGTTTGTTATTTACTTAGTTGGCTGTGCCGGGTCTTAGCTGCAGCCCAGGGGTTTCTGATCTTCGCGGTGGAGGCAGGACCTGCAGGATCTTTCGGTGCGGCCTTTCCCCATCGGGGATCGAACCCGCACCTCCGCACTGCGAGTGTGGAGTCTTCGCCGCTCGGCCACCCAGGAGGTCCCTGTCACAGCTTCTTAACTGCAAAAGCAGCCAGAGACCACACACGCGTATGGCTGTGTTCCCACAACACTTCATCACAGAAGCAAGAGACGGGGCGGATTTGGCTCAGGCCCTGGAGGTGCAGACTCGCGATCTGGAGTCCAGCTTGCCACAAGGGCCCCTGGGTTGCCCCACGGCTCCCTGATGCCTCCTGCTGCCACAGGGGGAGGACGCCTGCCCTTGCAAGGCTGCTCTGGGGACCTGCGTGTCAGAGCCAACATGTGTCCCCGAGACCCTTCCCCCGGCCCATCCAGGCTTCCTGGATCCTGGCTCCGTCTGAAACCAGCGCACAGCCTACTCCTTACAGAGATTTGAGAATAGATTTGTGCCCTCGCCTGTCAGCGGCGAGGTAAATGGGGACGCCCTCAAAAACACGGGTCCACGTCCTGACTCCCAGAACCTGCAGACACGCCTTGTTTGGAGAAAGGGTCTGTACAGATCTTGATGGATTGTCCAAGGGGGCCCCAAATCTAAAGATGAGTGTCCTCGTTAAGAGATGGGAGGGGAGACACCAACACACAGAGGAGACGCCCCGAGAAGACACGTCACGGAGCGACGTGCCCGCGAGCCCAGGAGCCCGAGCAGGTGGGAGAGCGCGCCCCAGCGCCTTCGCGGATGCACGTGGCCCTGAGGACCCCTTGAGTGTGGGCCTCCAGGCTCCAGGACCAGGAGAGAGCACATCTCTCGTTTGGAGGCCCTGGGTTTCCGATACTTTGTTACCGCAGCCCCAGGAAGC
This sequence comes from Cephalophus harveyi, assembly GCA_006410635.1. Lineage (NCBI taxonomy): Eukaryota > Metazoa > Chordata > Mammalia > Artiodactyla > Bovidae > Cephalophus > Cephalophus harveyi. The sequence goes on along the minus strand of SJYT01039392.1, from coordinate 70,614 downwards.
TGAGACACCAGGCGGGTCACTCATATCCTTTTTCAATATGAACGTAGACGGCGGGGGAGCGGCCACGGCTGTGTGCCCAGCCCCATCTTCTCCCTGGTGGAGGCCGCCCGCAGTCACAGCCCGGTGACGGTGGTGGCCGGAGGAGTCACCCCCGGACCCCGCCGTGGTCTCCCACGAGCTGGGGCAGGACGCGCGCGGCCCAGGGGAGGGGCGGCAAGCACGGGGCCGGGAGGGGCCTCGGCCCGGCAGCTGCCCCGCCCCCTCCCCTCCCATCGCTCCAGCCGTAAAGGGGTCCCGTCTCTAAAACCCGTCCTATAGAGGGTGCTGCTTAGTGAGAAGCTGCTGAAGGAACAGGCGCCAGGGAAACAGCAAACCTCAGGCTTGGGACCTGAGACACAGCGGGTCTCAGAGCTGCCCTGCACTCGGGCGAGAGCGCCGAGCCTCCGGGGGCAGCAGCCTGCCGGCCCAGGACACACGCGTGGAGGATCCGGGGACCTGCACAGGCTGCCCAGCCCGGCCGGGGCCCCCCAGCCGCGGGCACCCAGGGCCGCACCCCTCACACCAGGCCAGCGAGCGAGGTCTCCTGGTCACCAGTGAGGGAGCACCGCCAGCCTTTCCACCCCGCACCCGGGGCGCCCGCTTCATCTCCATGCCAGGCCCCGTGGGCCTGAGGACACTGCTCACAGCAGCCAGCCTCAGCCAGGCGGCCACCGGGCCTGGAGCCACCGGGACCCTGGGGCGGGAGCTGAAGCCGCCCGCGGGGCCTGGAGGGCGGCCTGGAAGGGGGGCACGGGAGGGGGTGGAGCGGGCCGGGGTGGTGGTGCTAGAGGGGGCAGGGAGGGCCGCCACCAAAGCGGGAAGATGAAGTGAGGTGGTCCACACACACACACACACACACGCTCGGTCACGCGTGCCTGCGTGCTCACACACGCACACCTGCTCGCTTGCACGCACACATGCACACACACTCTGTGCGTGGGCACCGCGGTGGGGACCGCCTGACCGCTCCAAGCCCCACGCCTGTGACCAGAGATAACGCCCCCCCCCCNACGCGTGCCTGCGTGCTCACACACGCACACCTGCTCGCTTGCACGCACACATGCACACACACTCTGTGCGTGGGCACCGCGGTGGGGACCGCCTGACCGCTCCAAGCCCCACGCCTGTGACCAGAGAAAACGCCCCCCCCCCAGCTCATAGCGCCTCTACTTTCAAATGAGAACTCCGCAGAGTCGAGGCACCAGCACAGCCTCAGCCGGGCACGCAGAGGCCCTCAGCCGCAGGCCAGCCAGCAGGGACTTCGGCCGGGAGCCGGGCACCGTCCCATCACCGCGAAGCACCGGGGAGGGTCTGCCTGTGGACCGTGCGCGCCCACCCTGGCCTCCTACACCCGCCTGCACTGAGCCCGGCCAGGGGCAGGGGGCAGGTTCCTGGTGCAGAAAAGGCAAAGGCCCAGAGGCCCTGCTCACCGAAAGGGCCGCTGAAAGGTGCCCGCTGGGGCCCCTTGGAGCCCACCCCACCTCCTTTTCCATCCCCCGCCCCGGCGGCCTCCCCCGCAGCACTAAGTCCAGTTCACTCTGCTCATGAGCGGCCCAGGGACCTGGGGACACGGCCCGGCTTCTGTGCAGCCGAAACCCAAGAGGGGAGATGGGTGGAACATGGAAAAGGTGGACAAAGAAGCAAACCCTGAGGACGTGCTCTTCAGGAGCCCAGAGCAGGCACCTGACACCAGCATGCTCATGAGCGGCCCAGGGACCTGGGGACACGGCCCGGCTTCTGTGCAGCCGAAACCCAAGAGGGGAGATGGGTGGAACATGGAAAAGGTGGACAAAGAAGCAAACCCTGAGGACGTGCTCTTCAGGAGCCCAGAGCAGGCACCTGACACCAGCAGCTGTTCAGGGGGCCTCCCAGGCGGGACACAGACTCCCGAGCATCGGAAGACACCAGCCCGGCAGCACGCAGGGAACAGCATTGTGCCAGAGGGAACAGCCAGTGCAGAAGCCCAGAGGCCTGCATGCGGGTGGGGAAGAGCCATCCAAGACGTAGGTGGGGTCCAGCCGGGTGGGCCTGCTGAGCCAGGCCGAGGCCTCATCCCAGCTCATGGGGACCTGAGAGCTGTCATCAAACAGGGCCCAGGCTGGCTGCGTGTGGAGAATGGGCACAGCGCAACAGCAAAGCTGTCCGGGCCAGGGGAGCTGCTGGCTAGGCTGGGCAGAGGAAAGGGGCCCAGGCTTTGCGGTAACCACGGTGAGAGTGGGCAGGGCCCTCCCCCGGCCTGAGGCCGGCCAGCTCACGGGACCCCTTGTGGGCAGAGGCAGGGTTGAGGGAAAGGAAAGAAGAGGATGATTCTGGATGGGGACAGGGGGTTCCTGGGGAGAAGAGGGGGCAGCAAGGCGGGGTCTTTGCAGGCTCCGGGGGGCTTCGTGGGCTCCAGAGAGCTTCACAGGGCTCCAGGGGGATTCGTGGGGTGCAAGGGGGCTTCGTGTGCTCCAGGGGGCTTCGCAGGGCTCCAGGGGGCTTCACAGGGTGCAAGGGGGCTTCATGGGGCTCCAGAGGCCTCCGTGGGGTGCAAGGGAGCTTCACTGGCTCAGCGTACAGGCAGCAGCAGGAGCGGTCAGGGCCCTGGGCCCCCTGCAAACCCGCTGCGCATCCACCCTCTGCAGGGACTACCTTGCAAGCCCAGTGAGGACTCACTCTCGTCATGCAATTGGTCAGAGCAGAAGCCAGACCTGACCCGGGGTACTCCAACTCCTGGGTGGACCCAGGGGCTGCAGGAAGCCTGGCCCTCCGTGTCAAGGGTCCACGGGGACCAGAGGGCTGGTCTCTACTCTCAGCCCGTGCTTGGGGGCTGGCCCAACCCCAGGACTGAGATAGGACACCCATTCCCGGGGCACACGGCTGATCCCAGGCCAGAAGGTGGGGCCAGAGCAGGACCCTCCTGGGCGTCACCACCTGGGAGCACCACCACCCCCACCCCCACCCCACTCCCCGTCTTGGAATGTGCCCGCCCCAGCGGGCAGGGTGGGCCCCCTGCATGGGGTGGGGTGGAGGCTAGTGGGATGGAAGCTCAGCAAGCTTAGGGAGCACGTGCCCTGAGGACCCCGTTCCTGGGCTTGTCCGCAGGACTCAGGTGTTGCTGAGAGCAGCTGGGCTCCCAGCCTGTGTCCCCTGGCAGGCCCCAGCCCCAGCATCACCTGTGAGGCTGAGTCAGGGTCCCTGCCCTCCAGGAACTCAGCACCAGGAGGGATCATAGACGGCAGGGGGAGCCTGGACCAGCCCTCCCCAGGACAGGAGCGGCGTGGCCACCCTGCTGGCCGAAGGGCAGAGCACACGTCGGGTGGGGGTCAAGAGACCACACCCACTCAGCCAGGCCCAGAGCCCTTGGGTCACCAGGTCTCAGCCCCGCTGTCTGCAAGGCCCTGCCAGCGCCAGGACTCAGGGTCCCTCTTGCCGGCCTTTCTGGGCAGAATAACGCGGCCCCGGCAGTGCCCGCAGGAGCCCCTGGAGCAGCGCCCCCGGAGCCAGTGCCCGGGGAGCTGCCTTGGCTGCTCGCAACCCTTTGCACGCCTCGCCCATGGGTGGGCCACCCGCCAGGGCTCAGCCCGGGAGAGCATCTCCTGCCATCCGGAGCCTCGACCCGGGAGGTGCAGAGAGATGCTGCCCAGGGTCAGCCGGGGTGGGCCACACCACCCTCCTCTCGCGGGGGCCTGGCCCGGGGAAAGGACCCGGACAGGAATCCTCGGGCCAGGACAGAGGCGGGGCCCCTGGGGGCAGTTCTCGCTGAAGCTTCAGTAAAGACCGCCCCCTCTGCCCATAGTGGTTCCCTTCCCTCTGATTACCTAGACTTTATTACGAGCCTAAGTGGTCTTGGTTAAAGTGCAAACAGCAGAGAAGGGACCAAGTGGAGAGGGGCCCTCTGTGTCCCCCACCTGCCCAGAGCCTCCAACACCCTCTGCTGCTCCCCTTGGGCCCACCTGGGAGGGAAATGATTTCTAAAAGCAAGAGCCCTGGGGTCTTCACAAAGAGCAGGCAGGGCGGCCCCTCCTCTCGTTCCCAGGCTCCCCTCTGCTGCAGCCGGGGTCTAGGGAGTCTCCGCGGTGAGACCCCCACATGCAAGGGCCTGCCCCCCACCCAGGTCCACCAAGGGAGCCGGTCTTCAGGGTAAGGGGGACCAGGCAGCTGCACCCCTCACAGCCAGGCCCCCAGCGAGCCGGAGAGGGGCTGGCTCATCGGCTAAGGGCCAGGAGGAGAGACGGGAGTGGGGACAGATCCTCGGACGGGATGGGGGACCACAGTGGAGGTCCCAAGACTCTGGAGACCAGGACGTGGGGCACAGGGCTCAGGACGGACAGCAACCAGAGGGGCACGTGGACCCTCCTCCAGCCCAGTCCTCTCCCGCCCAGTCCCTGGGCTGGGTCCTGCCTAGAGTGCCTGACCCTCTTCTCTGGGCACGTCCCCTCCAGCCCCACCGCCCTAGCGCCCTGGAGAGGCAGCTCCTCCCTCCCCTGAGGCCCGTGGCACACTCTCCTCCCGCAGGGCTGCGCATGGAAAGACCCAGGAAAGGCTCGACGACCACAAGTCCACTTACAGACTCAAAATCTGCGGTGGTGAGGAGCCGCTGCCAGAGGGCCCCGGTGTACAGGTGTGTCTGCCGGGGCCGGCCAGGGCACAGCCCTCACCCAGCTCTCTAGGATACGGACACGACACCCACCACCAGGGGCTGCACATCACCACCTGCCCCAGCAAGGGGGACGAGGCCCCTCTGGGGCTGCGCTCCGGTGGGTCAACTCCCCAGAGGCCCGCACAGGCCCTAGCTCATCAGCCTCCCCGCAAGCAGCCCCCCGCCCTGGGCCCCAGCCAGCCCCTGCCCGCTCCGTCAACACCGCCTGCGCCCCACCTCGACCATCCACAGCCTGGCCAGTGCGGGGATCCCTCTGCCTCCTGGCCCCTAGCCCCGCCAGGCCTCCCTGAGCTCCCCGGGACTAGGGTCCCCCAGCACCAGGCACGGGGCTGGGCCTGCGAGGTCGGTGAGCTGAGTGAAGGGGGTGCAGGGCTCAGGCCCTTTTGGCGGGGACGCTGAGTTCCAGGTAGGAAGAGAGTGTGTCCAAAGCCAAACGCACGCCCTTGCCCCGCAACCGCAACCGCGCAGTTCCCAGAGCCAGCTCGGCCAATGGATGGGGGAGGGGAGCTCCTTGGGAACTGCCAGACTCCCCTAGGCGTGCCGGAAGACCGACAGCCTCGCACGTGTGAGGCAGCGTGCACGCACACCCCCAGCAGCCCACACAGACCCCTGGGGGCCTGGGCCAGCTCCAGGGCACCTGTCTCCGGGAACAGCTGCAGCCAACCGGCTCAGAGCCTCCGGGTCGCCGCCGCTCGCTGAGGACCGAGGCTGGAGATGCCCAGCTCCACGTGCCCGTCCAGCCTCCTCCCAGGGGGCACGCTGGCCCTGGGGGGGAGCTGGGACTGGGGGGGGGGGTTCCCAGAACACATCCCCAGAGGAGGCCTCTTTCCCCTCTCTCTGTTCCCAGCTGGGCGGTCTGGCCTCAGCTCTACCTGGGCAAGGGGAGGGGGCAGCACCTGGGGTCAACCCGGCCGGACACCCCATCTGGATTTGGGGTCAGTGACACAGCTCAGTCCCCACTGGGCCGGGACTTTCTGGGATGCTCCCTGCGTCGCGATGGGGGAGGGGGCCAGAACAGGCTCCTGCCCTTTCAGCCCTCCGGTCTCCCAACCCCCGCAACCGCACCAGGTCCCTCTGAGGTCCGGTCAGCCCTCCTGCCAAGGGGGGTCGGCCGAGGGATCTGGGGTTTGAGATGACTCCGGGCCGAGTCGGGGCGCCGGGAGGGTCCCCGCAGGCCGAGGCCGGGGCGCTCTCCGGTTACAGCCCTCGCCCCGGGGCGCCCGCCGCCGGCTATTTCGGGCGAGCTGGCCGGCGCTCGGGGCCTGCCAGGCGCACGCAGGAGGCCGCCGGCGGCCGATCGCGCGCGCGCGCGGGCCCCCCGACCCCGCGCCGGCGCCCCGCGCCCGCTCACCTGCCACCGGTGAAGGCTTGCGCAGCACCAGCCACCTAGTCTTCCACTGCGGGGACAGAGGGAGCGTGAGCCGCCGCCCGCGCCCGCCCCGCCCCGCGCCCGCCGCGGCCCCGACCTTCTTGCCGTCCCGCAGCTTGACCTGGCCCTCCACCAGCGCCGCCTCGGTCATCTTCTGTCATGGTTCCCGCGCCCCGCCGCGCCTCTCCCCGCCGCCCCGCGGGCCGGCCAGCCCAGGGTCACTTTCAAAATAGCTCCGCGAGCGCCGTGCGCCGCCGGCCGGCTGGGAGGCGGGCGGGGCGTTGCACGCGGCGGGCGGGGCCGAGGTGCCAGCCCGCCGGTCCTGCCCCACCCGCGCCCGGCCTGGGCGATGCGCCCCCCGCGGCACCTGGGGCCACCTGAGCGCCCTGCCCTCCGGGACCGCGCGCTGCCGAGGCTCGGACCCTGGGGCTCCGACGCTGCTCACCCCAGTGGGGTGGGCTGGGGAGGGTGCCCCCTTCCGAAAGCAAAGGAAACTACCCCCGGAAGAGGCATCTGCCCCGGGTGGGCCCCCGTTTGCCACTGTGCCTTCCTCTAGGCTGGCTTCACCCTCACGCCTGTCCCTCCCACCACCCCTAAGCTGTCACCAGACTCCAGGACCGCAGTTGGCTCTGGCCAGGTCGTCGCCTCACTCCCAACCCAGCTCTCCTGCCTGCTCCCTGCCCCCTTCCAACCCCTCAGACCACCCCTGCTCCGCAGGCGGGAGGATGGGGGCCTTCATCCCTGTCCCCTGGCAGCGAGGACCCTGGTGCAGGCTGCTCCCGGGGGTTAGTGGGGCTGCAGTGCCCCAGTCTGAGTCTGGTCCTGGACCTGCACGCCCCGCCACTGGCTGCTAGGGTTGGGGAGGTCCGTCCCTCCAGGCTGCTCCGTAAAAGCCCATGAGAGATCCCCCATTGCAGCGGGGGAGCTCTGAGCCTCTGGTTTCCCATCCTTCCACCCACAGCCCCTGGTCAGCTGCCCAGGTTCTTTGGGAACCCAGGTGGGTCCACATCTCAGACTTCAGCCCCTGACGACCTCCAACACTCACGCCTTTAGGAGCGTCGATGAGGCTCCAGGGCCAGTGGCAAAGACAGGCCGGCACTCTGAAAAGCAAAGAGAAAGAAGCAGTGCACCCCAGCCGGGGTCCCACCCTGAGGCGGCTGAGGATCTGGTTGGGAGGAAGGGGGAAGGCTCTGCGGTGTCCTGTTACCCTGAAATCCGCACGGGTAGGAACGCGGATGCGTGTCGTCATCCCGTCCAGGTCTTGCCTCGCACAGAGGAGGATCTAACACTCAGAACCGCAGGCACCTCCAGGACTGACCCCCGTTGGCTGAGCCCCGAGCAGAGCATGGGGGCTGTACGGGCGGGAAGACTGCTGGGCTGGGGTCCCAGCTCAGCAACCACAATGCTGGGCACAGAGAAGGCCAAGTCCGTTCTTTCTGTGGAGCCCCCATCCCTGTTGTCCCTGGGAATCTGAGAAGGCAGGGCCCTGGGGGGGGGGCGATGGGCTCGGTTCGAATGTCCCGGGAATGCGTGCCCAGGGTGCGATGCGGAGCAGGGTCATCCCGGGCCCAGGAGGCCCCTCGCTCTCCCCTCCTCCAGGGGCACTGCCTCTGCAGGGCAGCTGCCCGCTCATCCCAGGCCCTCCAGCCGCTGGCCCAGGACAGCCGCTAGCGAGCTGGGCGGCGCTGGGGGCCACCAGCACATCTGCCACCCCAGGCGCCTGGCATGTGCTCATCCCTGCGGGGAGGGGCGGTGCCCTGCCGCATTCCGCAGCACTGGCCCCAACCCAGGCTACTGCCACGCCCGGCAGCTGCACCTGCTCCCACACGGGCCCCAGAAAACGCAGGCTGCCTGCCGCCCCACCCGCCTCCACGCCGGCCACTGAGAGGCAGGACCACCTTCCAGCCTGGCTCGTTCTGGACCCGGGGCGGAGGGATCCTGACCTTTCATTCTTAAGCTCCTGCTGTGGACCAAATGCTTGTGTCCCCAACCCCCGAATTCATGTTGAAGCCCGACCCCCCAAGGGGATGGTACGAAGAAGCAGGGTCTTTGGGGGGTGATAAGGTCGTGAGGGTGGAATCCCCAGGACAGGATTAGCGTCCTCGTGAGAAGACGTGATCTTTCTCCCCACCCACCCTGAGGACACAGCCAGAGGCAGCCATCTGCACGCCCGGAAGAGGGCCCCCACCCCAGACCCCAACCAGGCTGGCAGCCTGATCTCTGACTTCCGGCCTCAGCAACTGTTGAGAACCGCATCTGTTGCTCCTGTCATAGCTGCCTAGCAGACTCAGACAGTTCCCTCCACCGTGGCAGCCAGTCGCTGGTGGCAAGTGGCAGAAGCTGACTCTGGTCACTGAAGCGGGAAGGACTCTGTGGAAGATCGTCAGGCCTCAGGTGGAACCCAGGCAGGCAGGGATCAGCAGGAGCTGCAGGAGGCGGGGGGCCATCCCAGCTCTGGAGACCCGACGCCCCCCCCAGCTCTGCACCACTGCCCGGCCGGCCTCCACAGCCACAGGCCACGGCTGCCGCCTTCCAAGAAGCCCACCACCACCACGGGGCAGAGCCGGCTGATCACACAGCCGCGGGCGCTGCTGCTGGATGCCACCGCTGAGGACACTGCCACCATGGCCAGACCCCGTGGCCACAGGGCGCGGTCACCCCACAGCCGCGGGACCTGCCGCCCGACGCTGCACCTGAGACTCGACACCCAGCCGAACTTTAACCGTCGCACGGCTTCTCTGGCCTGATTCCCTCTTCCAGCCCTACGTTACGATGATGAGCTCCTGAAGGACAGGGCTGCCCTGGTGGCTCGGACGGTCAAGAATCTGCCTGCACTGCGGGAGGCCCGGCGTGGATCCCTGGGTGGGGAAGGTCCCCCGGAGACGGGAATGGCAGCCCACTCAGCATTCTTGCCTGGAGAATCCCATGGACAGGGGAGCCTGGGGGGCTGCAGTCCACTGGCTGGCAAAGAGCCAGATGCAGCTGAGCAGCTGAGCACGCGCCTGAATGAGGGGACGTGTGCGAGCGTGTTTCAGGATGATCGTGAGTTTTACAAACACGGGAGGACGCAGGGACGGGGACAGGCTGCCTTGCCTCGAGTCTCCAGCGGCTCAGCGAGGCTGGAGAAAGACACGCACCAGCTGATCGTGGCAAACACTCCGCCTGACTCCACCCTGGTGACCCCCTGAGTCGCCCCCTGCAGGTCCCAGCTCCCCCCAAGTAGGTGGGGCCACATGAAGGAGTTGCGGCCAGCGGAGTGTGGGCGGGAGTGATGACCGCCACCTCCCAGCCCTGCAATCTCCTACACTCCTCATTCACCAGTGGTGAGACGGGGTGTTACGGACCCACCTATGTGCCTGCTCATCCACCTGTTGAGGCCCTAGCCCCAGGGTGACTGTGTTTGGAGCTGGGATCTCTAAGGAGGCAACAAAGGTCAAATGAGGTCATAAGGGTGGGGCCCTGATCCCATAGGACTGTGGCCTTTTAAGTAGAGGGAGACGCTCTCTCTCTCTTTCTGTGTGTGTCTCAGCAGGTGCACAGGGCAAGGCCCTGTAAGGACAACAGCAGGAAGGCCTGGAGGAGAGTCTCCCCAGAAACCCCTCACTGCACCGTGAATTCACCCCCAGAACCACGAGAAAATAAATGTCGATTGCGTGAGCTCCCCTACCTGTGGACCTCTGTTACAGCAGTCCCAGCAGATGGGTACAGAGAGCATTAAGATTAAAAACACTACAGCATCTCTGGCCTGCACGCCCCTTGACATGTGGCCTCCTTCCACTGAGAGCTGGAGTGCGTCTGTCTACCCCGGCTTTGACGAGTGAAATGCAATGGGAATACTCACATCCACTGTTTCTTTGGAGCCCGTTCTCCACCACGTGAATGGGCCCAAGGTAGCCTGCCAGATGACAAAAGATGTGCATCCCAGTCACCCTGCCACCCCAGCCAAAAGCCAGTCAGCCCCCAAGGGCAGAACTGCCTAAGACCCACCGATGACCCACATACAACCCGGGCCATGAGAACCACCCCGTGAGCAAAGCCAGGGACCGACAGGCCCAGCATCGTGAGCTGAGGACATGGCTGCCTGTGTGTCACGAGTTTGGGTATCATTTGTGACACTCTCGAGAGCCCCTCAGACTGCAAGGAGATCCAACCAGTCCATCCTAAAGGAGATCAGTCCTGGGTGTTCATTGGAAGGACTGATGCTGAAGCTGAAACTCCAGTACTTTGGCCACCTGATGTGAAGAGCTGACTCATTTGAAAAGACGCTGATGCTGGGAAAGATTGAGGGCAGGAGGAGGAGGGGACAACAGAGGATGAGATGGCTGGATGGCATCACCGACTCCATGGACATGAGTCTGAGCAAGCTCTGGGAGTTGGTGATGGACAGGGAGGCCTGGCTTGCTGCAGTCCATGGGGTAGCAGAGTCAGACACGACTGAGCGACTGAAGGGACCTGAGCCGTGACTCCAGCGCAGTCTGATACAGAGTGTCCATGGCAGACTCCAGGCCTCGTGCGACACTGGAAGCTCTGCGGAGAAGGAGCCTGGATCCCGAGTTGCCACGGCCAAGGGCACCAGCAAGCATCCAGGCTGAGCAGGGGTCGGCACACAGCAGGCACGGCGAGACAGAGAGAGGCCCCCCTGCGCATCCCGAGTGAGAGCACAGCACGTCAGAGACAAGCACTCGAGCGCTGAGCATCACAGGGGAGAGTGATGTCAGAAGAACCAGAATAAACAATTCGATTTTTTTTCTTTTTTGGCCACATGAATTGTATGATCTTACTCTCACAGCCAGGGATGGAACCTGTCCCCCTGCAATGGAAACTCGGAGTCCTGACCGCCAGGGATGTCCCCACAATTCCATTTAAAGCAGATTTCTCAACAGTAGGAACAGAAGCCAGTGGAATACCTTTCAAGTGCTGATAGGAAATAGCTAACAATACCTATGGTCTAGAAAGTAGGGAAAACCACTAGACCATTCAGGTATGACCTAAATCAAATCCCTTATGATTATACAGTGGAAGTGAGGAATAGATTTAAGGGCCTAGATCTGATAGATAGAGTGCCTGAAGAACTATGGAATGAGGTTCGTGACATTGTACGGGAGACAGGGATCAAGACCATCCCCATGGAAAAGAAATGCAAAAAAGCAAAATGGCTGTCTGGGGAGGCCTTACAAATAGCTGTGAAAAGAAGAGAGGCAAAAAGCAAAGGAGAAAAGGAAAGATATAAGCATCGCTGTGCCCCGTCCGCTGACCCCGACGGGCTGCATCAGTGGGCTCCTGTGCCCTCGGGTCGGGGGAGCCCAGAAGGAGATCAGGGGAGAGGGGAGCGTGAGATTGGAGTGCTGATTTCCCTGGCTCCCTCTTCTGGGGTGACCTCAGTGTTACGGGTTGGATTGTGTCCTCTCCAAGTTCATAGACTGGAGTCGGAACCTCCAGGACCTCAGAATGTGACCTGATTTGGAAAGAGGGTCTTCAGAGAGGGGGTCACGTTAAGATGAGATCTTTGCAGTAGGCCCTGATCCAATATGACTGTGTTCCCGTAAGAAAGGAAGTCATGCTCACAGAGACACACATGGGAGGAAAGTGATGTGAAGAGACGCCAGGGGGAGACGGCCATCCACGGGTGAGGCCGGAGGCCCGAGCAGGTCCTCACGATGGCAGGAAGGGCCCAGCCCTGCTGACATCCTCGTCTTGGACTTCGGGCCTCCAGGACAGTGAGACAGTTTCTGTTAGTTAAAGCCCTAGTCAGATGTGTATAAGAGACAGTTCCTGTGGTCATGTATGGATGTGAGAGTTGGACTGTGAAGAAGGCTGATCGCCGAAGAATTGATGCTTTTAAACTGTGGTGTTGGAGAAGACTCTTGAGAGTCCCTTGGACTGCAAGGAGATCCAACCAGTCCATTCTGAAGGAGATCAACCCTGGGATTTCTTTGGAAGGAATGATGCTACAGCTGAAACTCCAGTACTTTGGCCACCTCATGCGAAGAGTTGACTCATTGGAAAAGACTCTGATGCTGGGAGGGATTGGGGGCAGGAGGAGAAGGGGACGACCGAGGATGAGATGGCTGGATGGCATCATGGACTCGATGGATGTGAGTCTGAGTGAACTCCGGGAGATGGTGATGGACAGGGAGGCCTGGGGTGCTGCGATTCATGGGGTCGCAAAGAGTTGGACACGACTGAGCGACTGAACTGAACAATACCTATGAGATGAAACACCGAGAGAACAGCACCAACGATGTTGTGGCGATGAATGTGGACATGTAGACAGATAAACTCAACAAAGTGCAGATTCCTAAACCAGCTCAAGAAGAGACAGAATTCCCAACAAGCCCCAAACTATGAAAAAAACGATTCAGTAGTTAAACATCATCCCGTAAATAAGACACCGGGGTGGGGGTGGGGGGTGGTTCCCTGGCGGCCGAGTGGTAAAGGCTCCGTCTGCCAGCGCAGGAGACATGGGTCCCAGCCCTGATCTCGGAAGATCCCACACGTCACAGGGCAGCGAAGCCCAGGAACCGCGACCACTGAGCCTGTGCTCTGGAGCCCGGGGATCACAGCCAGAGAAGAGCCCTCGAACAAAGACCCATAAAGAAAGAAGAAAGAGAAAACAGGGCCAGGGAATCTCATAGCAGATGCTAGCAAACTCTGGCTGAACGGACGACTGGCTTTCTACAGCCCTCCGGTGGACCGGGAAAGAAGGGGCAGAGTCTCTTAAACTCACTCTATGAGGTCTGAGGGAAGCCCTGCAGACAGTCATTCACACAGTGTAAGAAAGGAAAATTCCAGGCCAGTCTCACTCGGAAACATAAATGCAAAACGCTAAACACAATAAAAGCAAATTCTGAAAAAGCTGCTAAAAAGGTCAGCGTGTGTCGGCCAGGGTCCCAGCTGCTGACATATTAGGACAGTTCAGAGAGGGTGTTTACAAAGCTGTGGTCTTGGAGGTAACCACCAGCGGTGGTGACTGTACGTGTGTGTGTGCGAGTCGCTCGGTTGTGTCCGACTCTTTGCAATTCCGTGGACTGTAGCCCGCCAGGCTCCTCTGTCCATGGGATTCTCCAGGCAGGAATACTGGAGTGGGTTACCGTTCCTTTCTCCAGGAGATTGTCCTGACACAGGAATCGAACCCGCATCTCTTGCATCGCAGGCAGATTCCTTACCGTCTGAGGCACCAGGGAAGCCCACTGTGACCATGTCGCCCTGGGCTAGTTAGAGAGATGTGCAACTGCCGCGAGACCTGGGGGTGGGGGTCCCTGAACCACGAAGGGGCGTGATCTTCACCTTGGGAGGAGCGCGACCTCCAGGTAAGGGATCCGGGTGCCCTTTGCTGGGATACAGAACAAAGCACCGCAGCTGCTGCTGCTGAGTCGCTCAGTCGTGTCTGACTCTGTGCGACCCCATAGACGGCAGCACGCCAGGCTCCCCCGTCCCTGGGATTCTCCAGGCAAGAACACCGGAGTGGGTGGCCATTTCCTGCTCCAAAAAGCACCACAGACTAGGGCTTTAACTAACAGAAACTGTCTCACTGTCCTGGAGGCCCGAAGTCCAAGACGAGGATGTCAGCAGGGCTGGGCCCTTCCTGCCATCGTGAGGACCTGCTCGGGCCTCCGGCCTCACCCGTGGATGGCCGTCTCCCCCTGGCGTCTCTTCACATCACTTTCCTCCCATGTGTGTCTCTGTGAGCATGACTTCCTTTCTTACGGGAACACAGTCATATTGGATCAGGGCCTACTGCAAAGATCTCATCTTAACGTGACCCCCTCTCTGAAGACCCTCTTTCCAAATCAGGTCACATTCTGAGGTCCTGGAGGTTCCGACTCCAGTCTATGAACTTGGAGAGGACACAATCCAACCCGTAACACTGAGGTCACCCCAGAAGAGGGAGCCAGGGAAATCAGCACTCCAATCTCACGCTCCCCTCTCCCCTGATCTCCTTCTGGGCTCCCCCGACCCGAGGGCACAGGAGCCCACTGATGCAGCCCGTCGGGGTCAGCGGACGGGGCACAGCGCGAGGTGGGGAGGAAGTCCGGAGAGGCCCACAGAAGGCAGCTGGCTCCCTCTCTGACTCAGCACAGCTCGCTCCAGGAATACAAGGTTGGCTTGACTCTCGGACCATCTATAGACGCACGTCACCTCTTTAACAGATCCACACTCCCCACCCACAGGGAACAAGGTCGGGGAGAGCTCATACCAGGCAAAGGCCTGGGGGCACTGAAGCCACAGTGTTCCTGGAGGCCGAGAACGGGCGGTCAGAGGCGCCAGGTCCACCAGTGGGAGCTGCTGTGTCTTCCGGGGGACGGGGGGCCAGCACCAGCCTCTGCCAGCCCAGCTGTGGCCCACACGAGTCCCAGTCCACTGACGGCTCTGAGCCCCCCACGCGCTGGGGCAGCAGGCACCCACTGTGGTCCTCTCTCTTCCTCTGGCTTTGCCAGGGGGCCAGGCACCTTCCTGGTGATGTCTGATCCTGTCCTGACAACTCTGTTCCCTGCCCTCCCAGCCTCCCCAGAAGCTGGGTGTGGCCACGAGACCCTATTCGGGCAGACAGAGAGAAACACAAAATCTGCTGGAGAAGGGGTCCCTGCGGAAACCCGTCCTCTCCTGATAAAGGGGCTGTGGCTGACCACTGGACTTCCTGCTACGGGAGGGAAGCAAAGCAAAGCCCCACCGGTCAGGTCTGAACGCAGTCCTGACTGAGACGGGGCCGAGAGGGGAGGGGTCTTGCCTACCTGTGTGCGTGACGACGGGGAGGGACTGGAAAGGACCTGACCGCCAGGCCTCCCAGGACGTCAAAAGGCTGAGAGGCGGGGGAGGGGCAGCGGTGGGAGCAGGGTGAGCCAGGGGCTGGCCAGTCTCATGAGCACAGGGAGGCCAGGGTGGCCGGGGCAGTCTGGGGGTCAGGGCAGGGCAGAGGAGGGCCTAAGACCAGTCTGGCTGGGAAGAAGGTCCCACCCGCATCTCTTGACCTGAGTCTCCAGGCTGTGGGGCCAGACCCCTCCTGGTGGGGTCGCAAGCTCCCTTCTCCACTGAGGAAGGGCAGCTGGGGTGCTGGCTCGGGGGGCCCCCCGGCCCTGAGGGCCCGTCATCCACAAAGCTGGGAGGGGGGTCATGGCCTGGGAGGAAAGGCAGGGCTGCGGAGCTTGGGTAGAAGGGCTGGCAGTGTGGGTGGGGTCTTGTAAACACCTTTATTGGCAGCAAGGAGCGAACGGCAGGACACAGGCCCCGGGGTACAGGGGGGCTCAGGAGGGACTCGCGGGTCGCTTGTGGGGGCGAATCCGGTCGTTGATCCAGTCCACGTAGTTGGCCACGCGGGTGTAGACACCAGGCTTGTTGAGCCTCCCGCAGCCGTCGCCCCAGCTGATGATGCCATACAGGTAAGCCACGCCGTTCTTCTCGCAGGCCAGTGGCCCGCCAGAGTCCCCCTGTGCAGAATGGCCCATTAGGGCCTGAGACCCACCCGGAAACCGCCCACCGCCCCTCACCCCAGCCTCCCGCACCCCAACCCTAAAAGTGCCTCTGCAGGGGTCCAGAGCTGCCCTGGGATGCAGATTCTCAAGGTGGACCCCTTTCGGCTCCAAGCTCCGGGGTGGTGGGCTGTCCAGGCTAACCTGGCAGGCATCCGACCTGCAGTCGAAGTAGCCGGCACACAGCATGTTGGGGCTGATGTCAGCCCCATACACCTCAGGGCTGCTGCACTTGTGGTCCGCGACCAAGGGGACCAGCGCCTCCCGAAGCGAGGGGGAGTAGCCGCTCACATCTGCGGGCCAACACGGGGTGCGGGGGTGCTCAGGCTGGGTCGGGCCACCGCTCCTGGGGGCACGATCCTGGCCCCCTGCCCGCACTCACTCTCATCCTGGTGGCCCCAGCCCGCTATCTGGCACTTGTGTCCCGCGGGGAAGGGGCTGCCGGGCTCGGGCAGGCAGATGGGCTGAACGAACTGCGAGCGGACGGCGCAGCGCTCCCCTTTCTTCTCCAGCCGGATCAGGACTGGGCAGGAGAGAGGTCAGAGGTCAGCCTGCCGCGCGGGGGCCCGTGACAGCCGAAGGTGGCCACAGAGTCGCACGGGGTGCAGCCCGCTGGGCCGTGGGGGCTGTGTGCTGGGGACAGTCTTCCCCCTCCCCCTCACCTCCTCCCTCCCTCCGCCCTCCCCCAGCCCCCATCTCTCCCAGCCCTCCCGGGAGAGTCTGGGACTCCCCCAGGCCGGCCTGGCGCGCCTCCCGCACACAGCCCCGGGCGGAGCCTCACCGAGGTCGTGGTCACTGGGGTTGAACACCGAGTACAGCGGGTAGGGGATGTACTTCTCGATGCCAAACGTCTGGGTCACGTCCGTCGTACGGTTGAAGAAGTGCTGGCCCAAAACCACGGAGACGCTCTCCCTGGGGGGGCTGTGCGGCGGGGGGCTGGTGGCGGCGCGACCCTCGGGCCCTGAGGCCAGTTCGCCCCTCCGACACTGTGCCGTGCCCCCGCCCCCCAACCCTGGGCAGACCTGAGCAGGGGTGCAGCGGGCTGTCGTGTGGCGGGGCGTGGCGGGCTCCGGCCACCCACAGTCCTGGCAGCGCCACCTCTAGGAAGGCCAAGGCCCGCGTGAGCCGGGGGCCTCTCATGTGTCCAGGTGGGCTTGGTGCTGAATGGGGCCCAAGCTGGTGCAGGTCCAGGTTGGGGCTCGGTTCTGCCCGGTGCCCCTGGCCTGGAAGCAGGCCTTCCTATGAAGTCACCCGGGGGTCCAGGAGCCTGAGCACTCCTCTCGTCCGCTGACCCCCATCACACCTGCCCATGAGCACCCGGCTGCAGCCACCTGCTTGGCCCAGGCCTGGGGCCACTGCTCTGGGGCCCCGCCCGCAGAGGGTGGGTACCTTCACCCAGCTGGGCCCCTCCTCTTACAGGAGGAGAGATGCCGGCTCCCCTCCTCCAGTCTGTTAACCACCCCCACCCCACCGCGTACAGGGGAGGCTCCAGGGGGCGTTTCACAGGTCCAGTGGGGAAGGGGCGGCCCAGGCCTCAAGCACTCAGCACACGGCTGGTGCCCACTGCCCCCACTCCCGCGGTGTAGTCCTTAGGGTGACTGGGCGGGGGGTGGGGGGGNGAGCCTGGACCCCCCAATCCCAGCTTCCGGTCCCCACCCAGCCAGAGGGCTGGCCACTGTGTACTTGTGAGCTGTACTACCCAGAGCAGCTGTACGTGCTGGGCCCTTTGGCATGGCCCCATGGCAGATGTGTATAAGAGACAGGGTGGATGGGCAGGCCTTTCCCGGCTCTGAGCTCACTGCTCCTACCCCTGGGGTGTGGTCGTGGGCCTCACACCCCTGACCCTGACCCCGGACGCCAGCCCCGGCCATCCTTGCCCACCCGGAGGAGCCGAGTGGGCAGGACCTCAGGCTCCCCGGGCCTCTACATGAGACCACCTGCTCCTTCTGGGCAGAGGAGGGGCCAGAAGGGGCGGGGCCTCATGACAGGCCACGCCCACCGCCTTGCCGCGCAAGCGCGCCGACCGCCCCAAGCTCCAGACCAGGGAGCTCCCGGGAGAGGACCGGCCACCCGGACAGAGAGTGGGGACTGCGCTCCGGGGCAGGAGCGCGGCGGCTCCCGCAGTCTCCCGGCCCAGCACGAGCTGAGCGCGGAGCCCCACCCGAGTCAGAGGGGCTACGGGGAGCGGAGGGACCGAAGGACGGGGCTTACACGGGTAAGGTGGGGACGGGCGGGTGATGCTTAGGAGCAGCGGGCGTGTGCGCGGATGGCTGGCGGTGGAGCCGGGACGCCGCGTGTAGGGCCGGGCGAGCGGGCGGAGAGGCGGATGGCTGGAGGGGGGACACTGGGATGGATCGTGGACACTGGGACCCAGGGCCGCTCACCTGTTGGAGAAGCAGTGGGCGGCAGACACTACCCAGCAGGTGTGGACGAGGCTCCCCGCACAGAAGTTGTCCCCGATGTAGATAGCGGCCAGCCAGGGATGGGAGCCGGGCAGCGAGGAGGAGCCGCCGATAATGCGGGGCCGCAGGAAGGTCCTCTTCTTGTGCCTCTTGCCGCAGGTCTGGCGTCCAGCTGGTCCAGCGGCTTCGGGCCCAGGCAGGGTCAGCAGGGCCTCGGTGGGCGGGGGCTGAATCCTGGCAAGGGATTCTGGGGACACAGATCACTGGATCACGCCGCAGGCCCTGGCTGTGTCCAGGATTCTCTAGGACCCCAGTGGTTCACCTGCCTCCAGCCCCAGCCGAGGCAGCTCCTCTGAAAGAAGAGCCCCGCTCAGGCCCAGCTCTGCCCTTGGCGGGGTGGGCACGGGACTCACTCTGAGCCTGTTTTTCTCACCTGCAGGATGAGAACTGTGCCTGGTCACAGGCTTTGCAGAGCCAGGGTGGCCCAGCAGGCCTGGCAGGGGTTCCTGTCCCTTCCAGCAGCCTGGGACCCCAGAGCCAACCAGGATGGGTCAGGGAGCCCTGGGGCAACGGGGCCAGAGGGCAGGCTGGCCTCTTGGAGCCACCTACGCCCCGGGGGCTGACCCCAGGGACACCCAGCTATCCGTGTCCGTGGGGACCATCCGGGCACAGTGCAGAATGCCTGGGCCCCCTGACCTCTGGTGCCGACCCACTGCGTGGCTTTAATCCAGCCCTACTGTGGTGAGCCTCAGTCTCCCCATCTCTCAGATGTGCCTGTGGTCCTCTGGGGAGAGGCGGCCGGGGATGGGGGTGGAGTGGGGAGACCCCAGTGGGGGTGGGGCCGGCCTGGTGCCCACCCTGCTCCTCCCAAGACCGCCTCCAGCTGTGCGCACCACAGGCCGCCAGGCGGCAGTACTCCCAGGAGAGGGCGCTGTCCTTCACCACGTAGCACCAGGGCCTCTCGTCCTTGTCTGGGTTCCTGGTGGACAGGGACAAGCGGGTGGGCGGGGGTCACAGCCCCTCGGATGCAAGGGGGGGAGATGGGGATGCCTGCTGGGGGGTCCCGACTCCCCACCCCAGAAGCCTCTGCTCCTGCAGGCGGCTCTGAGCCCCGGCCCCAGGCTCCGCTTCCTGGGCGGTCTCCCGAGCAGAGGGGTCAGGGCCGTGGGGACAGTGCTGACCGGCAGTAGGCATGGGGGCCCAGGCCCAGGAGGGCCGCGGCACCCACGGAGTCCACGTGCAGCTCCTGGTAGAGCAGGTCGGAGTTCCAGGCCAGGCAGCTGAGGCCCGAGGCCGCTGTGCTGGCCACGCCTCTGTACTCGGTGCCCGTCCCCAGGAAGCAGCGCTGGGCGGGCACTGTGGGCGGGGGGAGCGCGGTGAGCCTGGGCCTCGGGACGTGGGGCCCACCCCGCCCCAGGCTTGGCGACTCACCGATGTTGCAGAGCCGCAGAGCGTAGCCTGGGGGGCAGGCGCAGACGGTGGTCCCCGTGGCCACGATCAGGTGGCAGGAGCCCCCGTTCAGGCAGGGGCTGCTCAGGCAAGCTGGGGGGAGCACTCGGGAGCTAGGCCTTGGCCCTGAGCCAGGGGCGGGGGTGGGGGTCTAGCCTGGTTCCCGCCCAGCGCCCCTCTCTGGCGGCCCTTCCCGGAGCGCAGGCTGTGACGTGGCCCGCCCCGCCGGGCCGCACCCTTGAGTACCTGTGTGGCGGGTCCCCTCACAGCGGCCCTGGCCCCCCGTGCACTCGCACTGCTCCACGCGGCCCTGGTGCACGCGGGCCCAACGATCGCCCGGCTCCAGGTACTCGTAGCGGCTCTC